>JAHWFP010213746.1:0-31911 GCA_023313725.1 Lithobius niger
AGCCAGTTGAGGAGTGGCCATAGCGACTAAGGCGCTATGCAAGTGATCTGGGGGCGAACTGGGTAGCTGGTTCGAATCCGGGTCATGCCACTCCGACGAAACGTAAGTGCGTAAAGGTGGCTTACTGAACTACGTTATTTCTAGTGTATGATTTTCGCTGTTGGCTTAATTTCCAATTTTCACGACAAGATAACACTGGCAGAAAACAGAGAATTGGTCTTCTTCTCCTCTCTCACAACCATTCTGGCTGGCCTTCTTCCAACACGTGACAAAACCTGCACTCGTGCAACCACGACCATCAACAACGTCAGTTCAGTGTCGGATAACCCATGGCGTTTGGACTGAAACGAGCCCAATTCTTCTTCCCCGTCTCCAACTTAGGCCGATATGACGTCATTCCCCCACGCTTCCTTTCACGAGGTTTTCTCCTCCGTCACCAGAAATGAACTTGAACTCTATGCGCCTACGGCTTTCTGTGGCCGTGATCAGCCTCTTCATCTGTTGCATCCAGTTCACTTTTTCACGCTGCAAGTCGGACGACACTCATCAACTGTTTTGTTTTGAACCAACGTGCATGAGTTTCTCTGATTACATGACGAGGACCCGAGGTGGCAAATCCCCATCCTTCAATGAAAACAGTTTTCCAGGCTTTCAACAAAGAAACCCAGTTATATCTAACCCCAAAACTTGTTATATCTGTCCTGGCATGATTGTGATGGGCGGATAGACATCCACAAAGTATTCAAACTCACCATCGCTGTGAATGTTACAAGAGACCATGCTCTCTACGTGTCCAAATCTCACTAGCTACATGGCTCAATATCGTCAAACTTCAAAGAACAGCCAAACTATGGTCCAAGCTGGCCAAGGAAAGAAGAGCCAAACTGCTGAAAGATGCAAGTGCTCATCCAGTTGTGAAGAAACCTCAGAAGAAAATGTCAAAACCCAAACCACCGACTCCTTGCCTTACTCCATGAACTCCTCCCCTGTAAAACAGGTGGGTCATAACCAAGGGGATTCCTCCAAGCTCCACAATTACTTCATCCTCTGAGTATGAATCACCAATGGCCCCAAAATCTTTAGGACAATCTATGCCGTTTTTAAGGGAACTTAACGAACAATCCACCGTCCCGTCTCTCATGGTCACCGGCCCTACAGTGGAGAATCGCACATCAAATGTGGGACCGTCACACCACGGTTTTCGACAACCATCTGATGGAAACTTCTTCTTCCTCCGACCATCCCAATGAAAGCACTAAACTTCATGGATTGAAACTTACAGTTGGTGACTCATCGGCCTGTCCCAGAACAGAGAAAACACAAATTTGAGCGGTCCAAAAAATGGCTTGGTTTCACTTAGGCATCTTGTCATGGTTACATATATAACTTTCCTTAACAAGAAAACTTTTTTTTTGTAACAAAGGTATTGATAAAACAATAAACCGTAAACAGGCAACAACTATTGTTAACACTTTCAGTGACACTCCTCTCTCCCTTTATGGTTGCATTTCCATTGGGTACAATAATTGTATCGGTCTGCGAAGACATTTCCCAAAGCACTTCATTTTTGACAAGACATGAACGTATTTTCTGATGACGTCAATAGGCTAGTTCCTTTATCAGACCAAAAGTCCACAGATGTCTTGCTGTATTGGGATCGGAAACAATTACTAATTCACCCACTTTGGCCACGTAATCCAGGTCAATATTCCTTCTTTGATGAGCAGTACGAAGCTGAAGCAAGTATTCTTTTCGCCACTGATCCCAGAAATGAGTTACCATTCGTTGACAGCAACACCACCGACGTCTCGACACTGGAGCGTTGACAGAAATTCCAATTTCTCGGCTTTCTCCAGGGGAAGAGGTAATTCGCCCTCCAGTAAGAAAGTGGAATGGGGTTTAATGTGTTGGATCATCAGCTGAGTCGTAAACTGCTGTTAATGGTCTTGAATTAAGCACTGCTTTAACTTCGGTCAAAACAGCACACAGTTCTTGAAACCTCAAACATGCCTGACCAAAAATTCTCTTGGGGTGATCTTTTACAATTTTTATTAGTCTTTCCCATAACCCCCCACCAGGCTACTCTTTCCACAATGAATTTCCACTGAATACCTTGTTTACAAAAATAGTCTTGTCCTTCTGGCTTCCGAATTTTCTTCCAAGGATTGTTTAGATCCCGGTTGGCTCGTTGAAATGTTACTGCATTATCCAAACATAAAACATGGCACAAACCTCGTCAAGCCACGAATCTTCTAAAGGGCAACAAAAATCCAGATGTCATGTCATACATTAATTCCTGATGCACTGCTCTCCTGACTCCACAAATAAAAATTAGTATGTATGCTTTGCCTTTCCCCTCTCCTCTAATATAAAGAGGTCCGGCATAGTCTGTCCCTGTTATGTGAAATGGTGGCACTTGTTTAATAATATCCTCAGGAAGTGGACCTTGAGCAGGCTTCAACTTTAACCTCTTACAAACGGAACAGTTCCCTATCACACGTTTCACTGTTTGTCGGCCTTTTATGATCCAGTACTGACTCCTCAAATCTGCTAGAGTACTGACTCATCACCAACAACTTAGCGAACTGAAGCTTCCTGGGAAGAAAAACAGGGTGCTTCTCTTTCCCTTGTAAGGTCGCTTCTTGTAATCGTCCTCCTACTCTTAAAATTCCTTCTGGGTCTTTGAACGGATTCAAGGAGCGTAACGATTTGTTTCCCACCATAAGTTCATTTACCTGAAAAAAGCATTCTTGTTGGACAAGTTTGAGCCAATATACCTTTGCTTTACCAATTTCTTTCTGGTTCAAACATTCACCTTGTGGTAATTCGTGGTAATTCGTGGTAAATCGTCCACATTTTCAATTTCTGCGCTTATTTCATCTTTCGTTGTAGTTTCCATTAACTTCCCCAAAATTGTTTGGTCCAATTCTCGTAAATTTTCTTCCCTTCTTTTCAATTGTTCAAACAATGTTTCGACTAATTGATGCTCCTTATTTTGTACCGTTGTGTTCAATTTTTGAATCAATTTAGTTAGAGCACTGCGAACACCTCCTCTTGATTTTAATAAAATGTCGGCTTTGTTCAGCGCAGTTCATAGTCACTCACCCTCTTTGTCGACCTAATCGTTTTCACTCTCCACATCCCGGGTTTCGGCACCAAATTTGTCCCAGAATGGAGAAAATACAAATCTGTGGGGTCCAATAAAATGGCTTGGTTTTACTACTAACTTAACTATCTTGCAATGGTTGCATATACAACTTTCCTTAACAGCAAAAACCCTTTTGTGTAACAAACGTATTGATATAACAATAAACCATAAATAGGCAACAACTATTGTAAACACTTTCAGTGACAGGCCTCACACTCCCTCAGCCCCAAAGACCAAGGTGACAAGTCTGTGGTTCAAAATCCTTCCTTGGCAATCGATTTTTCCTTGTCAAGCACCTCAACTTCCAAAGAAAACCTTGAAAAAATTCCAGCTGCACTCCTTTCACCCCAAGCTTCCCCGCTTTTCCCCTCTGACCATAAACGCCCAAGTTCCATCTCAACAACTGTTTGCTTTCAACGAGAATGAAATAACCAATAACTATGAGCATGACGTCCAACTGTGATTCTCACCTTCTACCATCACGAAAGAGGTCCATCTTTCTCAGGCTGACTTTCAAACTCTTTACTCCAAATACACAAAACTCAAAATTGAATTCTCAAAACAAAAACAAAAACCGATTGCTATTAATGCATGCAAGTCTTACCAAAAACTACTACTCTCCAACGCCAAAGACAAACTAAAGGAATCTCTCCCTGCACAACTCCCCAGCAGAGAAACTGGCGTCGCCTGGAATTTGAAGAGAACTGACTTCGCTACAAACCCCAAACCCAAGGTGAACTTCGTTTTGAACACCCCTTACGGCGGCAAACTGGACTCTGTGGTCCTCGCATTCGTCACCCACCTTATGACCTGTTGATACCATCAAAAGAGCTCATCCGCCAATCATCTCTTTTGGTGACCTTCTTGTTGACCCAACAAGTGGTCACCCCCCGAAAATTCTAAACCTTGAAGATGAAGCAAGGGACAGCCAATTTGTTGCAGCATGGTATGCCTGGTACACCTTGTCCATGTGAGCACTTTTATGACTTTAACATGTGGCAGTTAGATGATAATCACCTCACGCAACCAAATTTAGTGGAATTGCAACCCGACATGTCTAACAGCACTTTATCTCTACCTTGCACAAAACGTAGACTCCAAGCCAAATACCATGCCTATGGGTTCTACCAAAGATCTCAAAACCAATAATTCATCATTCCTCAACTCTGATCAACCAATCGGACCACCGGGGAGGAAACTATTTATCAAAGCTGTCAACATTTTGGACGCCCCCAACTCTTTCTCAATCAACTTGATTAAAACACCACCCACTTACAAATTCAACTCGTGCGATCACTCATCAACCCCTCATCGGATCATCAAAAATAACCACTCTGAACCTCCAGCAATCGAACACTTTCTTTCCCGGTAACATCCACACGGAAGTAAAAATCTCCAATGTGACACTTCCACTTCGACTAAATCCCCATTTTGGACCACCCAACCATCACCAATTTCAAGACTTCGGAACATTGATTCATGTCTCATCACTGAAATCTAACCAAACAGGAAAGCCTCAAATCCAAAACATGAAGATAGACTTGAACACGAACCAAGTCAAGCAAATGGATCCATGTCGAGCTGCCGTTACAGGACGTTATCAATCAACTCATCATCTAAGGTAAATACTTCGTAATTTTCTTAACGATTAAAACGTGTATTACACCGGTTCCCCCCCCCCCAAAAAAAAAGAACAGAAAATAAAATGGAATCATCGATTCCGCATGGGGAACCCCAGCTCACAACCCTAGGGAGCTCGTTCAAAACGTGCCCGCCACCACTTCGGACGAGGTTAACTGTGAATGCAAAAATTCACAGGTATAGTATTTTTCCAGCAACAAGAAATGTAAATTTGCCGGTCCCCACGAAGGCCGGCTGAAATTTGTTTCTTTTGCTAAGGAAAAATTCTATACAAACCCACCCTACCTTCCCTCTTGAGTCACCTCCTGCAGACCGAGAGAGAACTAAAGATGCATTTGCCTTTGAACAAGCTCTGAACTAAGGAAGACTGTGCATGCGCAGTGGGTTGTCGAGCTGGGTAGTCCGTCGCAACTTAAATTCTCAAGGCACAGACAGCATAAATGCAAAATTCACAGGTATAGTATTTTTCCTTATAGCAAAAGAAACAAATTTCAGCCGGACGGCAATTTTACGTTTTTATCTGTTTAGGAGGTTTATCCTCCGAGACTGACCCCTTCTTGCGTCAAGTAATGACTGGAACGCATACACATAATCTAATTACAAATAACAAAAGTGTGAAATAGGCCCAAAACCGTGACAGTGATCGATACTACGTCTGCTCAACACAATAGATAAGTTAGAGATTTACACTTCAAATGATGCATGGCTTGCGTGGCTTAAACTCAGAAATTTAGATAATATAAATTGACACTCTTCACGTACCTGGCAAGAAATAAATGTATTAGTTGTATGCACTTTCAAAATTGCCACGAAACCCTCATCGAGGAAAAGTTCCAGTTCGCTTATAAGTCCAAATCCAACATTCGGCTTTCAGCACGTCGTAGCGACGGTCGTAGCCCAGCTGATTCGCGTACGTGATCACTAGCGCTTGTGGGTAAAGCAGTAGACTAGCGACATCTATCCGCGAAATTTTGAACTAATCATTAAATTCCCGGCGATCGTGAACTGTGAACTTGGCATAACCAAACGCTGGACAGTGTGGATCTGGTAAGAAATAAATGTATTAGTTGTATGTACTTTCAAAATTGTCACGCAACCCTCCTATTATTAGTGCACGTATTTTGCACGTATTAGTACGACCATTACTTTACCTTGTATCTGTCCCATTACAGCTTTAAGCTTTTTAAGGCTACATCCGTATTTTATACACTTAAGCGTTTTTTAATACTAATACTTTTTGTGTTTTTCCCCTGTTCCAGCACGAATAACAGCAAAAAGAATATTGTAATCATCTTATAATAACTGTTTTAACTCTGCCGACCTCTTTCTGTAGGGAAGCCGTTTAAATGCGAGTTGGGTAGTGCTGCAATTCCATTAAGAGGACATTTTCAGATTCTCTGCCGAAATCATTCTGGAGAGAAGCCATTGAAATGTTCACCTTCGTGTCTGAAGTAGTTTCTATATTATTATTTTTTTATATTTTATTTTTACCTTTAACAGTGTGTGAAGTGTAAGAATTGTTGTTTCGATGTACCTTGCTGTTAGTTCAATAAATACTTACTTACTTACTTATAAGAGTCTTAGACTTTTTAATACTCAATTTTAAACAATAAAATTTGAAAATCTGTTCGTTGGTTCGTTCTGTAGGTAAAGCTAAATTTTTCCCAACAAAAAGAACAACACAAATATTGTAGTCACGTAAAAATAGCATTCAAAAGTCCCTAAACCTTGTTCATAACTACGTTTTAAGCCCTGAGCATCGGTTCATTGGTTCGATCTCCACGTGCAGTATAGCTGTTATGGGTCGGAATTTGGGCTAATCACGCACATCGAGCGAAAAGCCATACAATTTAGTACACAATTCATTCTTAGCGTACATATTGAACTGGCTATGGAACCCCCTCAAAATACCGCCAAGACCACTTCATGACCCTACAAACACACACGTCTAATGGTAGAGAGATATGGTGAGGGATAAATTAACCCCGGGGAAAGCGAAACCCGAGCTGGTCGAACCCTGGGGGTTTTGAGGAAACCTCCAGGGATTTTGAAAGTTGAAAAGTGGCGAGATATGCTCTTGTGCAAGACGAGGGAAGGAAACCTGGTGTTTCGGTTAAAACACCCTCGGATGTCAATCAAACTACAAAAGATTAACCCTAGAATAAACTAAAGTGGAAGTTCGTGTGATATTTGCAAGCGTATCAAGCAAATATACGTAAGCCTTCACGCAAATTTTTGTGTGGCAAAGGCAACAATGAAAATTCTTGTCGTTGTCCTCCTTTTTATCACATATTCTGACAGGCCTCGGGTCTTTCTACTGAACAATGTTGGGGCGGGTTACTGCCGGGTCATTCAAGTCAAGTTTCTACTTGGTTATCCTCTCAAAGGGCCTGAGAATCTGAATTTTGGGTACGATTGACAACCTATTGACTTGGTATGATTTCGGCAACCAAGCGACCGCAACTTAAGTCACAGAGTAAAATATAGAAAACAGGCTTTGGGCCTATTGTAGGCGGAGCGAACAGATCTTCATTTCAAGCTTATATTGAATTTTAAGTTTAATGACGATACCACATTTGTTAATGCTCCCTAAAAATCTGGGTGCAATACTCACTGGCTTAGTTCGCCTTTTTGCCTTTTGGTGTGACATACTGCTGCTCTTTGCTGGCTTTTTTGTATTTGAGCTTTTTTTTTTAAATGTAGGCCTATGCTACGTGTCAAATTTATGTTAGCAATCTTTCGTTTGCTCCACTATTTATTTTTGGTTTAGCTATTTGTAGCCTCTTTTCACGTCCCTCACTAAAGATGTGGGTCATCGCTGTCGAGTAAAATAAAACAGCATGTATAGTCACCGCTGTTTGAGCTGCCACATGCGATAATTCTTAGATTGTTTACAGGAATTGCTGTGCAACTTGTAGTCCGTATATTAAAATATTAATAATAAGACATTTAACTGCAATCCAAACAATTATCAGTGCGATAGTTTATCACAATAAGCAGAAAATTCAAAAGGTTCACAATACTGCCCCTTGTATAAGATTGACACCGCCACCAATGAAAATATTAAGTCAGACACCTCTATCACACATTGCAACATCGATCTCTATTATACAGGGTGTCCCAAAAGTCAGGGGTCACCTGGGTGATATACCCGGGTGATATATCGGGTGTTTATGCTGATGTACCAGGGATTTTTATGTTTCATCATGATGGTATACCTGCAGTTTTAGGTTTTAAGCTTAATTTTTAGCGTTTAGGCCTAATATTTACTTCCGATTTTATTTCGTAAGTAGCAGCTAACAATTACACTGAGTCGGGAGTTAGGCCTATTCTTCCATGCACCATGGTTTCGGTTTCGAAATTTCACGTTACCGTGGCAACGAGGAATCTTTAAACTATCAGAGGCAGGAATATTATTGTTTTGTGCTTTGGTGTAAATAGGTCGTCTGCTCTAAACATTCGTTTTTTATATACCGCTCCGTCTTGATACGACAATATCAGGTTTCATATTCGGGATTCCCATCGCTAGTGTAGATGCTACTTTCGTCGCAATGTCAAACTGAATTTCTCCAAGCATTCTTTTTTTCAAATAAAGGTAATATGTTTCGTTAATGGAATCATTTGTTTTTTATGGTTGCGTTTCTTCCTATAGTGGTTAAGTGCTACGAACAAATGTTATGATTTCATTGTGTTACGTCGAAAAACGTTATTAGTTAGAAGGAAGCAACCAAAAGTTAATTTGCTGTGTTTTTTAAATTTTACTTGACTACCAACAGCATGGTGTATGCTTCGTCGGAATTCCTTAACTTTTCAGGATTCCAAATTTATAATGGTGAGTATTAGAAGTAAATTCGAAAATATTGTAACTTCTTCCGTAATAATTGTCCGATTTACGGCAAATTTTGACTCAGCAATATTTTTGGGTGGTATAAAGCGATGTACCAAATTTCATTCCAATCCGACCTTTCGTTTGGACTCCACCCAGACTGAAAAACTGCAACCAATGGCTCAACCAACCAACATTTTGCAATTTCGTGTTCGTTATAGGCTACGCTTCGTTCGCTCGCTCCTCCAAAAAGTTTGTTTTTTCATATAAAAAAAAGCATTGGAAAATAAATTGCGTTTAGGAGAGTATTTTATGTTTGTCAGAGAACTCTGCAGCAACGTGAACAAACTGTGTGTTTGATGAACGTTATGTAAATTTAGTTGATATACTATTCGCATTGTGAATGTTGATTTTGTTTTTGTCATAAATATTCATTTGATTAAAGTACATGTAAGTAAAGCGTAAGTACAGTGTCAGTAAAGCAATTGATTCACAACGTAGAAACCAGTAATTACAGGTTTGACTTTATTTACATTTTTAATAAAAACCAGTGATACTAATTCAAAAAAGGTGAAGGGCAGACAGTAAAATGTAATGCTCTACCTCTAAAGCAAGTAAACTTTAAAAGAAAAAACCTAAGGTGACGTACTAACATAACTTATAAGTAACACAAATTTTAAGCGGCGCCTCGACTTCCTGAGGTTAGGCTCCAACGTCACTCCCTATCTTACATAGTTTTTTTCTTGTTTTCTAATTTTTAAAAGTGTAAAAGCAATGCTTACTCTGAATATCAAGAACCAGGCTTCGCTTAAGACCAGTGTTAGTACCACAGCTTACCCAGTTTTTTCTTGTTCCGTTGATTTTAGGGTTTTCTTTTCTTTGTTAAAGATCCTGCTGTCTATGCGTTCAATCGTATAAAATTGTTGTGCCTAAACCTAACTATTTGGAGTATCATACCGTTCACTGGCATCATAATAAAAACAGATGCAAACCTATTTATGTTGCCTTTTGAACTTATATGTCAGACTGCCTGAGTGGGGAATGGAACCCTCGACCTTTGAAACAAACGACTTTTTTCTGTAGTCATGAAGGATTCCAAGGTAATTATTCAGAACAAAAGAAATAATTACCTCAGGTACATGAATCTTCGGTACGTCACCTTACTTTAAGTCGACTTGATTTACGTCCACTTGAACTCGCATTGCATTAGGAGACAGGTGGATACATGGAGATTCAAGTTGGAGTGAGTTAGAACGAAAACTGGTACATGGTAGTTTCTACGAAGTCGATATAGCATCAACCACCCTCCTGGTGTTCTGGCAACTAGTACATGGTAGTTTCTACAAAGTTGATATAGCACAACCACCTCCCCACCCCCGTTCCTAAATCTTCATTCAGCTAGGTGGGCTTTCGACTGACTGCATACACTCTTTTCAAACAAACATTACAGCTGTTCTTACAGCGATGCAGAAAATCAGTGTTAGGTGGACACACAGTTTCTTAAACCACTTCAACTCCTTAGTCGACGAGGTGGTTTGAGATAAAGCGACTTGAAAGTGATTTTAGATGGCTATATGATCTGTCTTAAAGCGCTTTAAATCGATGTAAGTTAAGTCGATTTGAGATTAAGCGTGTAACAAACTTCCATGTAAGCACGGACAATATCAACAAAACAAAATGGTCCAGAAAGACCTAACTGTTGCATAGAACTCGGTTGGAAATGTTTGTCCATACACAGAAAAACGTTTAAAATTTCAGGTTTTTTTTTCGTCTTCAGATATTGTTTTCAGGTAACTTATTATCATAATGACCATTTTACCCTGCCCCTGCCTTGGGTAGAATTTCACCTTAAGCTTTGAAGAGTATTTACCTTGGGGGTTATTTTCCCTGATGCATAGCTCACCACATCACTTTCCCCTGCGATATTAGGAGGTGGAATACTTTCCCCTGGGGTTTCTACTCTACACTTTCCCTGGGTTTCAGCACAAAATCCCCAGGGTTCGACCACATCGACTTTTCCCTCCCCTTCTGTTTTTCCCCTGATCATTGCTCACCTTTTTGCAACCACAGGGCTTTTTCACCCAAGAGAAACGAAAAACCCCAACCATATCTCTCCACTGTATTACGGTGGAGAGATATGGTAAAGGGTAAATTAACCGCGGGGAAAGCGAAGCCCAAGGTGGTCGATCCCCGGGGGTTTTGAAGAAACCCCCAGTGATTTTGAAAAGTATAAAGTGGTGAGATATGCCCTCGTGCAAGTTGAGGGGAAGGAACCCCAGGGGTTTTGGTTAAAACACCCTCGGATGTCAATCAAACTACCAAAGATTAACCCTAGAGTGAACTAAAGTAGAAGTTCGTGTGATATTCTAAGTCAAAACAAAGCTTATCAATCACTAGAATAGAGTTGATTACGTAATCCTTCACGCTAATTTTTATGTGGTAAAGACAACAATAAAAATTCTGGGTGTTGTCCTACCTCTTAGCACATTTTTTTCTGTTAAGCCCAACGTCCTTTCTACTGAACAGCGTTGTATTGGGTTAACACTGGGCCATTCAAGTTTGGGTTCTACTGGGTCAGCCCATCAAAGGTTCTGAATTTGAATTTTGGGTCACGCGAACAACCTATTGACTTGGTATGATTCTGGCAAGTAAATATCGCAACTAAAGTCACAGAATAAAGTAAATAGTGTGTTTTTTTTTCATATAAAAAAAAGCATTACAAACTAATTTGTTTTTAGGACAGTATTTTAGATTTCTCAGTAAGCTCTGCAACAATGTGAACATCCATCCGATTCGATGAATGTGATTTAAATTTATTAGCTACTGTTGGCATTATGAATCTAAATTTTGTTTTTGTCCTAATTGTTGCATTTGATTGAAGAATGACAGTAAAGCAATGGATTCACAACATAGAAACCAGTACCGTAATTACAGGTTTAATTTTATTTATTTATTTAATAAAAACCAGTAACAGGCTACTAATTCAAAAAGGCTGAAGCGTAGACAACGAAATGCAATGCTCTACCTCTAAAATAAGTAAACCCATTAAAAAAAAACCCTGAGGTGTCGTACTAACATAACTTTTTAAGTAACACAAATTTTAAGGGACGCTTCTTTCTGAGGTTCGGCTCCAACGTCACTTTATACTTACATCGTTTCTTTTATTGTTCCACTAATATAAAGGTATAAAAGCAACGCTTATGCTGAACATCAGGAACCAGGATTTACTTAAAACCTGTGTTAGTACCACAGCTTACTCAGTTTTTTCTTGTTTCACTGATTTTAAGGATTTTCATTTTATATGTAGTGTTAGATCATGCTATCTATGTGTTAGCTCTTAAAATGTTTGTGTCTAAAGCTGCCTGTTTGGCGTAAGGTGTGTAAGATACCATTACACTGGCGTCAATCGACGTAAAATGGAATATGATTGAAGATAACAAATCTGTTTTGCCTGTAATAATGAATGGTTACAGGGTAATGAACGAATGGTAATGAATGAATGGAACAAAAGAAATAAGTCAAGTCGATATAGTATCAACCAAACCGCTCCTCCCTGTTCCTTGGTCCCCATTCAGTGGGCTTTCGTCTTTCGGTACATGCTCTTTTCAACCAATGATAGCAATGCTGTCCTAAGAGTGACGTTGAAAATCGGTGTTAGGTGTATACATAAAGATTCTTAAAGCGCTTCAACTCCGTATGTTGATGAAGTGGTTTGAGATAAAGAGACTTTAAGGTGGTTTTAGATGGTTATATAGACGTTCTTAAAGTGCTATACGAGCTGAATGGCTGTAACTTATAGTTCTGAGCTAAAGAGATTAACGAACGTCTATGTACCCTCGGAGACTGTCAAGAAAACAGGAAGGTCTGAATTGACTAACTGTTATGTACAACTCGATTGAAAATGTTTGTGCATTCATAAAAAAAAACGTTTAAAACTTCAGTTTCATAATTTTTCCTTCTTCAGCTATTGTTTTTAGGCAACTTACTAATTATTATGAACATTTTACCCTGCCTCTGCCTTTGGGTAGAATTTCACCTCAACTTGAAGAGTATTTACATCAGGGTTATTTTCCCCGATGCATAGCTCACCACATCATTTTCCCCTGGGATGAGGAGGTGGAATACTTCCCCCTGGCGTTTCCACTATATTTCCCCGGGGGCTCAGCACAAAATCCCAGGGGTTCGACCACCTCGACTTTCCCTCCCCTTCTGCCCCCCCCCCCCCGAACATAGCTCGCCTTTTTGCAACCCCATGGTTTTTTTCCCAAGGGAAACGAAAACCCTGGACCATACATTTTATATGGACTGTCGAAGCTTGTCCGTGTTCCTTCTAGGTTTTGACTTTTAGACCCTTACTGTTAACATTTAACGTTCCGTTGTTTATTAATAAGAATAATTCTCCTTTTTACCATTGTAACTCCATAGCTGCATAGCTGCGTAGCTACAATAGTTTTTTTTCCCAAACTAGCTGAAATATACAAAATTATGATGTTTGGTGTAATTTTCAGAGTCACCGATTTCTTGTGTTGGTATGCAGAATGGCATTAACATCAAGGCTTACGAGGAGTTCAAAGGTCAAAGGACATCAGCCATGTTTTACACGGTAATGAAAGATGATGACCCACTGGCATGCCTCTTGTATTAATTTGTCCTATACTTGGTGAAATCTGGACCTTACCTCTAAACTGTACCGAGAGCATATTCAGATTACAGGTCTCAACACATAATGAACTGTATTGACAGATTTTTCCCTAATGACCTTTAAGTCTTCTGTCAAGGATGTTCCTACTTTTACTTCTGTAATGTATGAATCCCTACACACAAGTCAATTCAATTAATGAAATATTAAATTATCTCAAACTGCAAAAAATTGACTGCAAATTGAAATAGCAGTTTTGGAATTAGACTCGATAAACATAACAGATGCTCAATAAAGCCTGATCCTGTGTTTTAATTTGTAACCCTCTTCCCTCGATATAATACTATAATAGGTTTACTGTGCAGAGGTAAGTAGGCTACTCAAACCAAAATTAATATTTACTGGGGGTAAAATTTGGACTTCTGTGTAACGTATTTCCCTCTCACATAATAGCATTTTACCTAAAGTTGCTTCAGTCTAACAAACTAATAGTCCAACTAAATAATAACTTCCAGCCAATGACAGAACAGACAAAAAATAATACACTGCAGCTTTCCAAAACCTAGCAGTCATCTACAGGCACCTCAGACTGATCTTTTCTTTGCACAAAGAGACGCACTTAGGCAAAGCATCAAGAGATGGAGTTCATTTAGCTTAATGGACAGGCCCTGTGCCCGTCACAAGACTTTCCACGCAAACAAGTGATTTGCTTTTTGCTCCACTCATGTCAGGATGACCGCAGATGGCAGGATTTTTTTTAATTGTAGATGGGCATGCCACCTCTTGGGTGTGTATTTCGCCTTCATTTTATTGATCAATGGCAGTTTCTCAACCATCAATTACTCTTTGTGACAGTTCGGCTTGGTCAGAGGTCTAGTAACTCTTGGTATCCGTCCTAGCTGCTGCATGTGCGGCCGTTCAATTGGCATGTCAATTGGGCAACGAGTCTACCCGGGGTTTTCATTCTTGCAGGCGGTACAGATATACGATCATATCTAGACTTGGGGTTTGGTTAACATTTCTGTAATATGTGGCGCAGTGGCACCCGGACCACTGCACTGTGATTGCTTCAGCCTGCAATACTTTCAACCCAAATTTTACCAAAATACAAGCTACAATGTTTGCCCCCCTCTGGTTTTCGAAACAAAGCATCTGTTCTTTGTCAAAAAAAACAGAGGAAAGAGCTTCGAGGCACACAATGCAGGTGTTTTCTCATTAGAAGGCTTCATGCCTACTTATCATTGATTTGCACGAGAGTTGTTTCCTATTTTCAGGAATGGTAGGTGTTTTAACGTGACTTGATCTTTTCCATACAATCTATTATTGGACAGTGGCGTTCACGTGTGCTGAAAATTTTATGAGAGGTTTTTTGCTTTCTTTCCTATTTAGCTGGGTGGATTTTGCTTTCTGGAAGTTCTGCTGTTAATTACCTTTTGGTTTGAACTATTCGATTGGTGGGGTTAACTGTTTTTTTCCGGAGGTGAAGTGTTTTAGCGCATTTTGGCCTAGGAAAAAACCGTACTTGTTGGTTTGATGCATTCCCAGCCGATGCCACAGTGTCAGAAGGCAAGTGGGACAATTTTGCTTGATAAATCCTATTGAAAACTTCTATGAGCTTTTAAAACGTTGTACTATAGTCGGCCATTGATGTCTATTGAGGTTCATTGAACCTTTTTAAAAAATGTAATAATGAAGGCAACCCGAAGTCAATTAAGACTTTTTTGTGTCAACAATAAATTTCAGTTGATAAACATTTTTTATATAAGATAAACTACAGCAACAAAATTACAACTGGTTAATGATTAGTGTATGTGTGGTAGTAAATTCATACCATCTATAAAACTTCCTTTATGATTAAGTCACCAAATCCCTAACATTTGTTTGAAATGCCAGAGTTTTCATTAGTTAATTTTTTAGTTTGTTATAAGTGTTTATTATTTTAAGATATTTAGGTATTTCATTAAAAACTTTAGTAGTTTGCTACTCCGAACTAATTTTACCGTATTTATTTTTCTATAATGATTACTTTAATGATTCTTTCCATAAATTTGGTTTCGCTTTAATTTCCTCCAGTTAAATTTTTTTAGCTGAAAGTAGTTTTTAATCTTTGTTAAATAAATTATTAATATTTATATCCTAATTGATTTTCTCATTTTATCGGTTTTTCGATTTCCTTATTAAACAATATTTTTAATACTTTGTTTTGTGTCTTTTGCAACCTCAGAAGGTGTGATTTTGTCCCGTTTCCATTAATTTTTAATCCGTATCTTAGCACCGATTTAATCCATGCTTGATAATATGCCTGTTATTCTTGTTATTTATGGAATTTCTCATTATATACAATTTCGGCATCATTTGTTTAATTTTATGTGTAACCATTTTTATACGTGCTTTACGTTTCCTTTTGCCATCAATCATCATTCCAAGAAATATTGTTGAAAATGTATCTTATTAATAAGAAGCTTTTTTCCTTGTCTCTATTTTCATATAACTTTATACAAAGTTCCTGTACAGTTTTTGCTTTTCTGGTTTTATATCCATCTGAACATTTTTTCTTTACTAATGTGATTATTCCAGCACCTCTCTTGGATTTTGTCAAATACTTTTGTAAGATTTTATCGTCATGGTATAGTTCTGGTCCGAACTTAAGGCGTATATGTTATCGATAAAAACTTGTTCAATGTCGTTATGTATAGCAAAGTAAGAGGGTCCCTAAAACAGATCCTTGTGGAACACCATCATTTCATTATTTTGGTCACTTATCTTATCATTAATGCGTGTTGTTTTTCCTATTGTTTAACTAATCCTTTAATATGTCATTTAATTTTCCCTTTAAACCAAAGTCTTTATTTTTTTTTCTATAAGCAGTTTTCTGTCATTAGAGCTAAAAGCCTTTTGTAGGCCAATTACTATTGTACTTACGTATTTATTGTCATTTAAAGCTTTTGTAATGAATTCATTTATTTATTTTAGTGCCTCCACAGTTCCTTACTTTTTCGAAAACTGGATTGGTTTATTGATATTCACTTTACTTTGTATAGAAAATCCATTAGTTTGTTTCCCCAAAAAATGTTTAATTTATTTAGGGCTGGCAAATTTAAATGGGTCTGTAATTATCGTATTCTGTCGTTTTCCTTTTTTGAAAACGGGCCTTACTAAAATACACACGAATTTACCAATATCTTCACCCGTGTCAACAAAGTTCTTGATTTCAAGTTATTCATGTTCAACCGCAACTGTACTCTTTACTTCCTGTCTTATTTTAAGTACGTCGTTAATTTCTGGTGTACATATGAACATTGTGCGGCCTACTTTATTTTTATTCTTTTTCCTATTTCCTGATTGTAGTTTGTGTATACCTTTTAGTTTGTCTGCCTGTTTTGGAAATTAAAAAAAATTAGTTTGCAATATCCTTTAAATTCCTGTCTTTACAATATTTTAAAATTTATTGCCTACGATGGGATTTTAATGTAGCCTGCTTCCTCAGGAGGAAGGATCTAGGTGCCTACTGCAACAACCCCATATTTAGTGCTCTTCCTTGGTTTTTATAAGCTTCTCATAGGGCAGCTAAGCCCCCCAACAGTGCTGTACTGCTTATTGTTTCGGCAATTAGATAATCTAGTTGGGGGATGGCTGCATCTTTAGGAGACGAGTGGCAGCAGACGAAGACCTGTCTTCCATAGATGAGAAGTTATGATTGCCAGTTCGAGGTGCTCTTCTCACGCATTATTCTACGTTAGGTTAATCCTTGGGGCAGAATTCAGTCCTTAGCCATCATGTAAATCAGAATGTGTTATTTTTTCCATTAGACAATGGAAAAATGCTCTTCCACAACTCCACTGTATGGAAGATTGTTCGTCGAGTGACACTCATAATTCTCTGCAATCGTCTGGCTCTTCCAATGCATCTTTCGTGATGCAGTGTGTATTCTCCTAAGAGTAGACTATCATTGGACTTACGGGTGTATTCCGGTCCTATTTAATGGTTATGCCGACTGAATGGAGGCGTATGAACTCTTCCATATCCTCTAGACTGATCCTTGCCGTTCTGTAGTTAACCCTTTTCCTGTCTGGATTCCTCAGCTTGGCAACCATTGTGCCAGTGTCTATTCTGGTAGTGAAGAGCACGCAAATAGGGGTGGGGCAGTTCGTTGACCACCTGAAGAGAGGAGGGGCATGCACACCTCCAGGTCTCCCTGTGTGGTTGACCAGCTGTATTCCTGACACATTCTGGCGCATTTCAATCATTTAGAAGCTTATTTCCCAGATCCTTTGGAGGTTTGACTGTGGTCTGCATGCTGTGTTACATTGTCTGTGCATGCGTCTTTGATCACTCTTCCATAAGCCTAGGACATTCCTACAGCAGCTTCATGCTTAGCAAGAAACCTCCACGCTCACGGAATCGCTAGTGTAACCCAGCTGCGATGTTGCTGGGCTCTCATTCGTATCAGAATACCTCTGTCATACAATCCATCACGTAATACAAGCAAGACAATATCTTCCTTCATCTTCCTTGTGGTCTTTGGAGCTGAACTGATAATGACGCTTGATGCTGTTGGAACCACGGCGAGTCCTGTGTTTTTCCTGCTTGGGACTTGCCTCTTCCCAAATTAGGGATCACGAGTTCTTCTCATGGACACTTTGCTTTGCCTCGTCGGATCATTCTGCCGAGGCAAAGCAAAAGATCTGACTATGCTTTCCTCATCTCCCTGGCTATGTGCTCCAGACAGGGAAAACTGACCACTTTCATCGGAAACAGGACCTTCTGGCCGCCTTTCGGATCTGACTTGCTGCTTCCTGCAACTCTTCTGTATGACACCAGGCATGAAACCTTCCACTGTGACACCAGACCATATGCGGTATTCCATCGAAGGTTTCACTACTTCTAACAAGTTCTTGTCATTTGCAGTCATGAGGTGGTGTGCACCACTTTTTTTGCTATTTTAATATTCGATCCAGCTATCTATGATACCTCAAACCTCAGACACCACTGATCATGGTTAGGTGAGTCCTTTTGAGAGGTGACGAATCTAGACTGGAAATGTGGTTTTATGGTGCATTGATATTTGCTTATTTCAGTAACCTCTTAGATCCTCCTGAGCACTCCCAGCTCATGTGATGTGGCCAAGTGTAACGTTGGAACCTGTAAACAATTCCACCGCATTTCTCTGCCACTACCTTAATGACTGGGATATTCAACTAACATAACTGGCTGATGTGAAACTGGTCTTCACCAGGCCAAAAGTGACTGTTTAACTGTCGAGTAAGGATGGAAGTAATGTATATTTTTGTTCATCTAACTGACATTTTGATTTGCAGCTTCGTACCTGACACTTCGATGTTTAACTCTATTATAATGTGGGTTTGCAGCTTAATCCTGCCACCTGGCTGTGGAACTCTACTATAATGTATAGAGGAAAGTATATTAGAAACAAAATACTTAATTTTAACCCCAGTAAATATTATTTTTTTAAATACCATACTTACTATATCTACACAGTAACTTGCCAGTAAGTGGCCTCGCCATGACTGGTGTGCTTGGCAAAATAAAGGAGATAAATGCTAATTTCAGCTGGATGTATAACACATCCAAGCAAATTTAGGCAGATCGCTGTAATGTATAGACAGAAGTATGTTACAAATAAAAACTATAAACTACACCCAGTAAATATGGGTTGTTGATTCAGAAACATTTACCTATATGCAGCACTTACCTTCTAATATAATGTGTACAGGGAAGTATAACTAGCATTTGCTGAGGGAAAAATAATAGGAGTTTTCAGAATGTGGAATGCGACCTCAAGTCAGCCAGGGATCGTGATGAGCAAACACGGATGATTAAACTTCATATGAAATTTATATTGTTTTAATTCTTTTTGCGTATTTTGAAGTTTTTAATCCTCTAATGGTTACATCGAAATAGTCCAAACAGTGTATCGTTGTTTTTCGGCACACTGGTGTTAGTAGAAAATTTATCAAAACTATTGTTGCTTGTTAAACACGCAATAAAAATGTTTATAAAAAGAGCAAAATCACAGGTCAAAAGACGTAAAAAGCATGTCAACACTCCAGAACGTGACATGCAAGATTGCAGGTATGTGCGGTCGAGGATTTATATTCACTTGTCGATTTTTTTTAAATATACTTAATTTCAAATGTTGAAATAAAATCGGTTTCTCAAACTTTTAATCAAAACCGTTAAAGCCAGAGTGATGAAACTAATTCTAAAAGTAAAAGCAGAACCTAAAAGGTACACTTTAAAAAGTTAAAGCATGAATTTTAAAATGCTTGTAAAAGGGCATCTTATTTGTGGTCGATAATATAACCAGTATGAAGTGAGGCATATCATGCACCGACCTATGGTAAAAACGGTCGCATGAGTCGAAGTCAATATTCTGAATAGACATACATACATTTTAAGAACAGAATTGGTTTAGACTTCTTTTTTAATCTCTGTGTAAGTCCATTCAATTCCAAGAGTTATAAATAAAATTAAAATTAAATTTCAGGGAATCATTCATTCTGAAGCAGAGATTCCTATCATTCGCTACAGTGGAACATTCACCACTGGGTTCTATGCGGTGTATAAGGAATTAACGTCTGTTGCATTGCGAGTCCAGCAGGTAGGTTCATTTTTAATTTAAAGGACTCTACTTTAACAATTATGGCATTAAAACATTTACGAATCATACACATGGGTAATGAAACAAAACATAAATCGTACGCCTTCCAATTCACCCACGATTGGTAATAATTCGAATATATTAATTTATAGGTTGTTCCGCACCTTGTTCGCAGGTTGCATATTCACTGTATAAACGACACACGTCGTTCCGTCACACTAGGGCTAGCACACTTTGTTTGCTGAGACTACACAGTTTAGTATTAATTTCAAAAGAAGAAAGCCCTCAAGGGATTAGAAGAAAGCCTATGTGCCCGCACGTATCTCAAATTGGGACCTATGCCCTATTCCTAAAGGAACCGGAAGTGGAAAACTATTTAAGGGGCGCAGGGTAGGGGGTACCCTTGGATGATCTCAAAACGTGGCCCCCTCCGTGGTGACCAACGATCGAGAGTTGTTTGGTGGCTAAACCAAATCATGCGGCTGCCAAATCCACTGAATCGATACTCACCCTGTATACTAACGTAAAGATTCGCCATATAAAAAATCTTCTAAAAATTTACTTTTACTGTAAATTCATTCTCAAACAATGAAATAAGGGACCAGTCATTAAGTATCGCTGGGGTATTTACCAGTTATACTAATTGAACTGCTTTTTTAACGTAGGACCGGGGTAAGTGGCATTCTGCCCTCCCGTTTCCCAAAACACTTACCATTTTGGTATTTTAAACCTCTATTATTATTATTATTATAACTTATGTGTTAGCTTCATTGGTAAAAATCTGTCATATTTTGTCATTTATAATTGTTTTGTTTGCAATGTCCTCCAGTGCACAAACAAGCTCTTGTAGCTTCGTGCTCCGTTAAGTTTGCAGAATAAATTAATATTATTACTATTATTGTTATTACTACACTGCTGCCGTGACAAGATAATTAAAAGCTCTTTCGCATGCAAAGTAAAGAGTTTCCTCTCAAAATACAAACTGATAAACGGGTATCAATTCCGATTCCTACCAAATACTGGCACATCTGGTTCATTAAGCTTTATTGACAATAGAATCAATACGGCACTTACCAACAGCAGACATGATGTTGCAATTGCCATTGACCTGAAAAAAGCCGTTGATACGCCAAGTAACGACATCCTTGGCAAAAGATTTCATAACATTCGTCTCGGGAGAAAGTTTTGGGAATTTTACTCACCTTTTTAAATAGGAGAGAAAGCAGCGTTAAAAACTTAAGTTTTTAAGTGAGTGGAACGAAACTCCTTACGGTCTCATTTTGTCCTTATTAACGTAAACGATATTTCGCAGGGAATACACAAATCAAATACAGGGTGAGGCAAAAGTCTGGTCACATACAAATAACTGCCATTATAATGGTACTATGTTAATTCTGAAAATATAATTGTAATGTAAGTCAGATGTGGCGAAGCAAAAAAAAACATTTGCAATGACCTTGAAAACAGCCTTCAGGGTCATCTGCATTCTATTTTCCAAACGGCACAAGATACAGCACGAAGTGAATTACAAAGTTGTGCGTGAGCATCAAACATTACACACTGCGAAAACAGATTGAAAATCGGATCATAATTATAATAGTTACGAGGAAAACAAAATAGCAACAAAGTCTTCCCTGAAAGTTTTAACTGCTATGCAGTGAAGCTTAGGGGCTGCCTCTGCAAGCGAGTGCACGTGTTTGTTCTGAGTCCTGCGTCAGTCAATGCAGGTGAACGAGTACAGTATAGGATGCAATAAAAAAAGACAACGATTGATACGGATTAGGCCTAAAGTATTGATCCACCATTCACAATACAGAAAGTAACGATTGGTATGCGATTATTTGTTTATTTTACATATTCTTTTCCGCTGCTAATGCCCCTTTGAGTGACGGCCAGCCCGGTCGCACCAATCTTCCAACAATGCAAAACGCATTGTTGTTACCCTTCATTTCCAAAGGCGGGAAAACCCTGGGCATTCACATTTACGAATGCCTGCACTTTTTAACAGCTTCATAATTCATTATGGCATTGCCGATTCCTTCTATGTAGAGTAAATGACAGTTTTATGCTGAACAAGGAGCAACTGACAAGAAGAATTTGCGTCACTGGCACATTGGTAGAGTTGGATTATATTTCTGCCACCTAGGATTACGCAGATTTTGTCCCCCCCCCCAAAAAAAAAAAAGTACTTTCATCGGGTTTTTTTTTAGTAAAAAAATTTCAGAAAAGTACAGGATAGACCTACGATTAGGATACTCTGAAAATAAGGTGTAAGGTGGGTGGGTGGCAAAATAAGGGGGAACTGCATAGTTTACAAGTGCCGGCATCTGTATACCTAAATAAATAAATTTTTTTGAAGGGGATCGGAATATTACACCCCCCCCTGCTACTAGAAAACGTATAGACCACTTTACTGTTAAGGTACGATTTATGTTTCTTGTTTTGTGAAATCTATGAAACTATAAAGAAAAACAAACATTTGAAGAAGACATCGAATAAGAATTAGAAAAAAAAAGTTTCATTCCCGTCCCTTTCAGCGCCCTCCCTCGTTGTTTACGTCATGTCTGGTAGTCGGTAACATGTACTTTCGAATAATATTACAACTAGCCTGCTACTGCAAGCTTACTAATTCCGCCCCCACCCCGAAAACAAGTTTATTTACGCATACCAATGCCCACACCTTTAAACCATGCACCCCCTTCCCTCCCTATTTTCCCACCCGCCCCCTCTTATTTGCGGCGTATTGTGATCGCAGGCCTATATTGCAGTTTTCATGAAATGATTTCCTGGAAAAAAAGCCAATGAAAGCGCTTTGTTTTGGCGGGTGAGGGGGGGAGGGGAGGCGATATCTGCGTACTCCTAAGGTGGCAGAAATGTAAATCCACCTCTGCCACTGAGCAAGTGACGCAAAATTCATCTCGACACTTGCTTTCTGTTCACCATAAATTACACCTTTAGTGGAAGTAATCTGTAATTCCATAATGATTTACGAAGTTGTTAAAAATTGCGGGCATTAGGAATGTCCAGGGTTTTCCCGCCTTTGGATGAAAGTCAGGGCATTCGTAACGACAATGCGTTTTTTCATTGATGGGCGATTGTTGCGACCGGGCTAGAAATCACTCAACAGGGCATTAGGCTTCGGAAAAAAAAAGAATAAATATAAAATCATAAAGTAATCACAGCAAACGTGACTTTTTGTGTTTTGAATGATGGCTCATTACTTTAGGCCTAATTCGTATCCGTTTTCGTTTACTGCAATTTGAAATTTAATAATAATAATATAATAATAATAATAATAATTTAATCCAGCAAATGTTACATCTTGTGGCACGAGTCAGGAAGACTGACTGTATGTGCCTCTTAGACGAAATACAAGATTCATAAACATAAATTACAGATGTGGTGTTTTAACAACAGTATTATATGAATAACAGTTCAACACCTTTAGTTAAAATACATTTCATTAAAAAAATATTTGGTTAAAAACCTAATAATTTACCAATAAGAGGTTTATCTATGTAACTTAGATCTATTTCATTGTAAAATACCATTGTTTTAGCTCTTTTTTTAGGGAAGCAGTATTTTTAAGGTTACGCAGGTTTGCAGGTAGCTTGTTGAGTAAGTAGGGTGAAATGTAGTTTAGTGTTCTTTTGCCATAAGAGTTTCTAAAATGCGGGGTAACCAGCCAATTATTATTATTTCGGCAGGGTCTTTTCAGATGGGTATTTAAGTCAGTATTGAAGTACGTATTTGTTATTACCGTAAAGTCTGCAATTTGCTTAAAAGTCATGATCTTGTTTTCAAGCATTATATCCAGTGTCTGTTTATCGGAGTTGTCATTTTTAAATAAGATTTTACATGCTTTATTTAATATCTTTTGCAATCTATCAGTGTAACCAGAAGACGTGTAAGCAAAAACGGGGGATGCATACCTTACAGGTGAAAGAACACATGCGTTATAAATAAGTTTTTTGTTTTGAGCATTAAGTTTGTTCCTAATATTATAAAGGCCAGGTAGAGACTGTCTTACTCTGGTAATGAGGTTGTTAATATGGTCATAGAATTTCCAATGTCTGTCAATTTCAATTCCAAGGTACTTTGTTTGTTTGACGGTAGTTAGACATTGACAGTTGCAGATCAAGTTTTCCACCGAATAATTACAGTCAGATTGGTGTAATTTAATGTCGAAATTATCCAGGGTCATATGTGAGGTGAGAAACGGAAGTACGCAAGTTTTATCAGCATTTATATAAAGCTCATTTTCAAAGAGGTATTCATTTATTAAATTAAAGTCTTTTTGAAGGTTTTCGATCATAGTCTCCTTGTCTAGGTTTATTGAGAGCAGCAGGATGTCATCAGCATAAAGTGTAAGGTAAGTATTCCAATGAAAATCGTCAATATCGTTTAAGTAAATCAAAAATAAAATGGGTCCAAGAATTGAGCCCTGCGGGACACCATAGCCAACCTTGTGCCACTCACTACAGCATTCTTCAATTTTAACACAACTTAATCTGTTTGTGAGATAACTAGTGAGAATACTTAACATTTTACCACGGATACCTAGTTTACCAAGTTTTTCACGGAGGATATTTAAATTAAGTGTGTCAAACGCTTTTTGAAGATCTATGAGAATAGCGCTAACATATTTACCCTCGTTTAGTCCCCGGCATGCATGATTATTTAAGTATAGCAGAGCATCTGTGGTGCCTTTTTTTTCTGGAAACCGTACTGTATGTCGTTCAAAAGATTAAATTTGTTGAGGAAATTTTCAATTTTGTTTGTAAAAAATCTTTCCACAATTTTATTTATCACAGAGAGTAAAGCAATTGGACGATAGTTTTTCAATTCCGTGTGGGTACCTTTTTTGTATACAGGTCTGAGAATCTGTTTTTTAAGACTATCAGGCCACACTTCAGTATCAATTATTACTTTAACCAGTTTCAAAAGAAAGTTAGCACTGTTATTTTTGGTTTTTACAAAAAGATCCAGAAGAAAACCATCGTGTCCCGTAGATTTTTTAACTTTGCTATTACTAAGTATTTCAGTGATTTCATAAATAGTGGGTGGCAAAATGACGATAGAGTTATGTTTTGTTATTTGTTGTTTTTTAGAAGTTTCCAGTGTATTCCTACATCTCCTATTGTGCTTATTTTTGTTTTTTAGATTTTCAACTTGTAATTTAAACTCTTTACCGAACGCGTCACATAGGTCAGAGGTTTTTTTGGCAGGAAAGGCATGTTTTAGATGTTCGTCGATATTTGTTTTTGGCTTTTTCCCCATTAATTGGTTTAGTTTATTCCATATTTTAGCACTATCTAGTTTGTTTTCAATAAAAAATTTTTTATAAAATTCATTTTTTGCCCTAAGGATATTTTGTGTTACAGAATATTTACAATTTTTATATTCTTGAATAATTTCAGGTGAAGGCTTATTTGTTTTGGATATTTTAGACCATAATTTATTTTTGTGATTAATTTCTTCGAGGAGCATGTTGTTCATCCACTCGTGTTTAAAACATTTATTGTCTGACTTTTTTTTTTTGTATGATGTATTATTAGCATAAATTTCCTGGATAGTTTTTTCAATTTTGTTATACATGTCATTAGAGTTTTTAAAGTTATCAAGGTAATTCCAATCATAGTTGTCAAGCTGTTTGATAATATTATGTATATTTAGTTTTTTAATTAGTCTGTGTTTTTGATATACATCGTTTTTTAGTGAATCAAGATGTTTTATTTCGATGCAAGTAAAATAGTGGTCTGCAATCTTTTTCTTTATCACATATCCGTTTATACTGGATTTGTTTAGTTTAGTAAAAATTACGTCAAGGCAAGATTTGCAGATTTTATTCATTTTAAGTTCCTCGCGGGTTGGAGTGTTAATTTGTGATGAAAAACCATTTGCTGCAAGTAGGTTTTCAAATCTTTCAATATCTGGTTTTTCACTTATATCTTGCGTTTCTTTTAAAAGATTAAAATTGAGGTCCCCAATAATAATAGTATTTGAGTATGGGTTGTTTTTCCTAGGTTGCAATAGAATTTTAAGGTTCCTTAGAAAGTTGATTCTACTTGAGGAAGGCTGTCTGTATATGACAACAAGTGTATATTTTCTGTTATCCACAGTCACATCCATTTCAAGTGCTTCATTATTATGTAAAAAAAGTTTTTTAGAGTTAATAATATTAATTCTTTGGTGAACGAAAACCATGACACCACCTCCCTTTTTAAATTGTCGGCAGTTTGCAAGTTGCGCATAATTTTCAATCTTGTAAAGGTTAATTTCTTCTTCTTTTAAATTTGTTTCATTTATAACAATAAAGTCCCAACTAATATTTTCCTGTTTAATAGTAAGTATAAATTCGTCCCAGTGTAGTCTACAACTTCTTAGGTTAATTTGTAAGCCAAGTAGCCCGTCAGCTGTAATATTGTTTAGATGGTTTTTTGCAAGGTCATTGAAACTTTTAACAAGGACAGTAGTGGATTCCGAGAAGTCCACTGTTGCATTTAGATCCAGGTGAGTTCTAAATTTAAATAGTTCTTCTTATTAGCTCTAGGTCGTTTTCGTTACGGATAATAACAACAGCCTTTTCAGTTTCATTTTTCCTTGCACGGATTTTTCCATCTTTGATCCAGATGAACTTGTATGATGTTTTTAGTTGGGTTTTCACTTTCCACAGCAGAGATTTGTAAAAAGGTGTCAAGTGCTCATTAACATAAATTTTCTCTTGATTTCCATTTCCAAACAATAATTAATAATAATAATAATAATAATAATAATAATTTTTTTTTTTACCACAATAGTGATAAGGCACTGGAAGGGGCGTGACCCACTAACACCAGTCCCAATTAAAAGCAACCAAAGTACACAGAAGTTAAAACAAAAATACCGAAATTGAAAATTTTGGCGGATATTAGTGGATAGAGCCGGAATGGTTGTGAGGCGTAATACCGTACCGCAATGCGTGATGGGGTTGTCTACTAGCAAAGCCTCTTGATAAATGGTGTAAGGTTTTCTGAGAGCAGCTCCCTGCGGAAGCCTTTCTCCGTTTTCATACCAAGCGTCCTGGAACGAAGAGAATTCCAAATTGGTACCACCCTGACCGCAAAAATGTTTTTCCTACATTCAAGCCGTGACCCCTGCGCCGCCAATTTCCATGGGTGACCCCTAGTATCATGAATACTCGGGGCAAGATCGAAAAAAGGTAAGTCCACTGAAATAAGGTTGTGTAAAATCTTATACGTTAAAATGAGATCGTATCTCAGTCGACGCAACTCCAATAGCTCCAGGCCGGCCAAAGCAAGCCGATCCAGGTGATTTACCTCACGAAGTCCGGGAAGGCGCTTTGTAAATTTTCTCTGTACAGACTCGATTAAGTCGATGTCCTTAGTTAAAAATGGTGACCAAACTGGTGTGCGTATTCAAGGATTGGGCGAACAAAAACTTTGAATGCCCAAACCTTTGTTAACAAATTTCACGAAGTGAAACAACGGTTAACCACTGCTAAACGACGAAAAGCCATGGCACTGACCTTCAGACAATGTGTCGATGCCTTTAAATCTGATGTAAACCAGATACCGAGATCCTGAATTTTCTCGACAGCTGGAAGAGTATCTCTCCCAAGCAGATAGCTGTAGCCTGGGGGATCTGGGCCAACATGAAAAAGTTGGCATTTTGAGTTTGAAAGAGGCAACTGCCAAATATCAGACCAGACATTTTCAATCTCCTCCCCAAGTACGGGCGATGGTTCTGCAACCAACACATCCGTCCCAATTTTAATGTCGTCAGCAAATTTTACCCCATAAGCTGAGGACGAGGTCACAGTAAGATCATTTATGTATGTCAAAAACAGAAGGGGACCAAGCACTGAGCCCTGGGGTACCCCACATGGTACACCAATTTTGGAGGAAAGTGTATGCTCAATGCTGACTTGTTGAGAACGGTTACTCAAAAAGGCAGTGAGCCAGTCAAACAGGGGACCAGTTACCCTACAACCCGTCAACTTTGAAAGTAATTTTCGGTGAATTACCGATTCAAATGCTTTCTTGAAATCAAAATACACAACATCGCACTGTGCTCCAACATCCAATGCGTTTGTCCACCTATCAAGAACGCAGAGCAATTGATGGGACGCTGATCTATTTGAGCGAAACCCAAATTGGTCAGGTCGCAAAATCTGAGACTCTTCTAGATAAAGCACTCATCTAGAAGTAACTGCACTCATTGCTCCAGGAAAGACTCGGAACTCATGCACTCGCTTGTAGAGGCTGCCCCTAAGCTTCACTGCATGGCAGTTAAAACGTCCAGGGAAGACTTTGTTGTAATGTTGTTTTCCTCGTAACTCTTGTAATTATGCTCCGATTTTCAATCTGTTTTCACAGAATGTCATGTTTGATGCTCACGTACAACTTTGTAATACATTTTTGTGCTGTATCTTGTTCCGTTTGAAAGATAGAAAGTGGATGACCTTGAAGACTATTTTCAAGGTCATTGCAAATATCTTCATTGGCTTTGCCGTAGTTGAGTTATATTACAAATATGTTTTCAGAATTAACGTAGGACCATTGTATCGGCAGTTATTTGCGTGTGACCAAACTTTTGCCTCACCCTGTATATTACATTATATCCAGACTACATATTTCTAATCTCAATACATGAAAACCAGGAAACAAATATAAGACCTACAAAATGACTTCGACTACATAAATAAATACACGTTAGTCACTGAACTTTCTATACACATACTTTTAAGGATAATTGTAATTTTATTTTACATTAGGAAGCTTATTCTTTCACAACTCTGTGTTTAATTAATATTAATATCATATTTACCACATTAAGTGGAAGGAATTCAGAAGGGTTGTGAACCACTAATACTGTTCCTGGCAAAACTGAAGAAATTATTAAAAAAGAAAACGACTTAGAGAATGGACATGAGTGGTCTTTTAAGAAATCTATTTAAACTTTCTTTTTGTAACCTTGTGCGAAACCCCACAACCGAAGTAGCATTAACTGTATCACTGCTAAGGGCGTTCCAAATTGGCACGACCCGGACAGAAAAAAAATACCGGCGACAGTCACGATTAGAAGGCTGGGCCACAAGTTTCCATGAATGGCCCCTGGTATTAGCTAAATTCGCAGAAAGGTCAAAAAATGGCAGATCGACCGAAACAAGACCATGGAGAATCTTGTAGGTCAGAACAAGGTCAAACTTAATTCGGCGTAGCTCCAGTAGCTCAAGACCAAGCCTATCCAGGCGGTCCCCATAGTTAACTTCGCGCATGCCAGGGAGGCTCTTAGTGAACCTTCGTTGCACTGCCTCGAGGAGATTTAAGTCCTTGACCAAGTGGGGACACCATACCGGAGTCGCGTACTCAAGAATTGGGCGAACAAACACCTTGAATGCCCACCCCAATGTCGAAATGTCACCCGAGGAAAAACATCTCCTAACTACAGCTGAGCGCTGATAGGCAGATGTGCAAACCTTACTGCAGTGAATGCTAGATTTTAGGTTTCTAGTAAACCAAATCCCGAGATCACGCACCACTTCTGTAGCAGGCAGTAAATGATGATCCAGAGAATATTGGTTACACAATATTGGTAATATTGTGTTACTGCCTAGCTCTGAACAAATCTCTAACCTAAAATACCTTGGAGCAATTATAGATGACAACTGGAAGTTCTATCTCCATATCAATGGAATTATACGTAAAATTTAAATTAAAGCACTTATCCCTTCACTTTATGTGGTATGGCACTTAACTAGACAAAACTGTAAATTGAGTCTTTTCGATGCCTGTATTATTTCATGTGTTCGCTACACATGCTCCATTTTCGGATCAACTTCCAGTTGTCGTATAATCCGACTACAGAAATTTTAAATAAAGCTGCTAAAGGCTTTTTTAATACGAATGAAAAATCTACGTAAGAAATATTTTCTGAAAACAGGCAATTAACTTTTAAGAACTTATACAGGCTTTTAATTTGGGACCAACATCTATTATGATGTAACTTAACGAACTAAATTGTCATACCTTTAAGGAATAATAATGAATGGCTACATGTTCCAATTAGAGGAACTCGTTTAGGAAAAGTTGTCCTGCATTTCTAATTTCAAGTATACAAAAAAAAATCCCACAAATGATCAGGGATAATATAACTGAGACGAACATTAAAAAATAGTAATTAAAGAATGGTTAACAATCAACTAAGTTTATAAACGTCATGTAATAAACCATAGTTTTATGTCAAAAAATGAAGTTATGAGATAATTGAATGTGTAATAAATTATATATTTATCTGTTCCTCACTGCACATGCAAGCTCCGGCTTAGTGCTATTTTTATGCTTCAAGGATTTGTACTTCTGACTAAATAAAATATTATTAGGAACAATTATAATAATAATAATTATTATTTCTTTATTTATTTAATAATTTATTATTTATTTAGTCAGAAGTACAAATCCTTGTGGCATCAAAATAGCACGAAGCCGGAGCTTGCATCTGCACTGCGCAACATAAACATACAATTTATTACACATTCAATTAACTCATAATAACTATTATTATTATTATTATTATTATTATTATTATTATTATCAAACATCATAATCATAATGTTTACCATAATGCCGTGTATTAAGTGAGTGATCCATTGGCCTGTAACTCACTCGCATACTACACGCCATTACGGCACCCGAGATGATTTTAATGGCCTAGTATGGTAGCCTGTTACGGTTGTAGACAATCTTATTAGGTTCAGAACGTGTAAATATTTTCAAAAGCAAGTCAATAAGCCAATTAGCCAATAACTACACATTCTACGAATAACAATGCACTCACGCGACCTCAAGGAAGAAGAAGACATTATATTTACAGGTTGCAACAATGGATAACACCATCCACACAAATAACCGTTGGAAGTGTTTACAGTCAAAACGTTAATCGTATTTGACATTCCTGTCACAACAAAAAATTCTAGAACAATATTTATTTGCCATAAATCTAAATTTTTATGCAAACTGTTTTTATTGTTCCTAGCTTAACCAAGTAAATACTTGGAAAAACCCGTGTCAATCTGAAGAAAGCTACTTACGTTGTTTTATAAATTGCATTGAACATCGGATGATAATGTATAGTCAAACAGAACCTTGCAGGTAAAGTACAAGAAACGTTTGATACATTTGCATAATAAAAAGGTATTGTATACGTCAGTATGCTTAGGTGATTCATTCCAGAAATATTTGTGATCGTAATTATTATAACAATTATGGTAATGGTATAGTAATAATTATTATAATATGGTAATATTATGGTACAAATTATTACTAGGGGGGGGGGATTGAGGCTTAATGGCGCGTCGACAGCTTGGTCATTAGCGCCAACCTCAGTCACAGTGCAGTGGTCCGGGTTGCCACTGTACCACACATTACAGAGATATTATTCAAACCCCTAATCTAAATCTTGTCATACATCTGTACCTCCTGCAAAAATTGAAAAACACCGGACAGGAGGACAGACTTATCGCCCAATTGACGCACAATGTCATGCGGAAGATGGAAACGACGACGAAAACCATCAAGATGGCAACAATCAACAAGGAAGTGCCGGACCGTAAGTGGTCGCCGACACCAATAACATTCAGGAGGGTCAACCCCCGTAAAAGGAAACAGTGAGTAAGTCGAGTGTGACCAATGCGCAAACAGGCCAACACCACCTCCTCACGGCGACTGCGGCGACACGCCGAGTGCCATTCCTCAACAGTGCCTTTAATAGCTCGTAATTTATTGCCGTCCTGTCCATCCCACGAGGCTTGCCAAAAAGCATGTAACCTCAGACGCAGAGTTGGAAAAGCGTCCAACGGAACAAGCCTGAGATCCCTACCGAGAGGGCCAGAAAGTGCCCCTTTTGCTGCAGAATCCGCTTGCTCATTTCCACCTATCCCAACATGGCCCGGGATCCAGCAGAAAAGCACGGTTTTCCGCTGGCCAGGCAAGCGGGAAAGCAAAGCTTGGACACGTTGTGTCAAGGGGTTCCGA
>JAHWFP010213746.1:32311-66419 GCA_023313725.1 Lithobius niger
CGGAAGTGATGGTAAATGCCAGTTAACGATAATCTTTCACTTAATGAATAACTTCTAATCGTGTTAGTCGGAAGGTTCCAAAGTGTTTGCACATACCTCTCTTACATCTATGATAAATAATGTTCGATGAGAAAGCAGAACAACTACGGGATGTGAATACACATATCACTTCCGTTAATCAGTCTAGGACATATCTTCTGTAATTTGCTGGTTCATTCCAGGACATGCTATAAGTATAGTTTAACCACCCAAAACCAAAACTAGTAGAAAAATCCGCCAAGTTTCCAAAAACGATCGGCCTTTGAAGGTAGTGATATCATTCAACCAAGGAAAGGCCGCCAAGTCAATCCTATTAGCCAAGTTACTCGCACCGACTAATAGTTCGTAAGTTTTCATTTAACGTCCAAAGTATTATTGGGTGCGATTAACTTGGCTAATAGGATTGACCTTGGCGGCCTTTCCTTGGGTGAATGATATCACTACCTTGAAAGGCCAATCGTTTCTGGAAACTTGGCGGGTTTTTCTACCAGTTTTGGTTTTGGGTGGAGATCATAAGTTTCATAGGACAGTGAACGTACATAAGGTTAGGGTATCTTATCTTCATCTGTACCTTTTTTCTAGTGGAATTTTATTTCTATAAATTTTCACATTTATAATTTTCAAATTTACCATTGCCAATTAGCCGTTAGATTAGCCAAATTGCCACGGCTTAGTTTATTGTAGACCACTCTTCACATACTTAAGTTGCTTCAATTCCATTTTTGCACACACTGGCTAACAAACGCTGATTTCGTTCGCTTCGCTCACTCAATCAGCGCATCCCCTTCAGTTGTTTTGTTTTTCCCTGCACCTTCCCCTTAACTTTTCAAGATTTCGTTGACATTCAGTCATGCAGAAACCCCCGAAGGTCGCTGTTACAAAAACAGCATAACGCGAAGCATTTTATTTTTGTGTTATTAACAAAAACCCCGTGTGCTCGTGGATGCTCATATTGTTGCGTAACCATAACGCGCATCATTTTATTCTTACGCAATCCACGGCAACGTTAATGTGTCCTTATTTTGTCCTTTGTTACAGATCAGTTTTCAGTTCGTCCAATAAATGTAAAGACCATTGTTGATTGTTCAAGACATTGTCGCTTGAAATCTTTGGTTGCAACTTGGAAAAGAAACGAAATTAAAATTCGCTGGTGGCGAATTTCAAAACCCTCCCACGCATTTGTCCTGACCCCTACAACTCTCAAACCAACAAAAGGACCATGCTCAGATCACCATGCATCCGTGTGCCAGAATCCAGCTACGTAGGCCTTCTCACTTTTACGCTAGCCATGAGCAAAATGTCTATGGGATTTAATATGGGGAAAAATCTTACTAGCTAGCTAGACAGTAACTTATTAGCAATAAGTAAATAACGTTATTAGCAATGTGTTATTAGCAATACGTACGATGTAGGGACGGAAGTGGACCACATGTGTACCGTACTAGGACAAATGGCCTAGAACTGTACACCGGAAGTGACGTCACGACCCCAAGATGGCCGAGCCCCAAAATGGCCTCAGTTTCGGTTTTGGACGTGTATAGACACGTTATAGTTCATTTCAAACTAAAACAGAAACTAACAACGGCTTTCAAGCTACATCTTGTGGCTTCCACTTCCCCACCCCTCCCGCACAAGATGACCATTATTCTGTACACACCTTCTGGACGGGAGAAGACTATAGTTCATTTCAAACTAAAACGGAAACTAACAACGGCCTTCAAGCTACATCTTGTGACTTCCACTCCCCCCCCCCCCCGCACAAGATGTCCATTAATTTGTACACATCTTCTGAACGAGAGAAGACTCACAGGGAAGGTGGGAAGGAACGTTGGATGCACACAAAATGGCTGAGGCAGGATTCTTTAGTACTCGTTGCATAAGCAGATAGAATATAAATGTTCGGCATTCAGACAAGTAATCATACGCCCCGAACTACGTCAAGACGTCACGATGGAATTTCACAAAAATTGCGTAACCTATCTACAGCTAGTGGCGGTGTGTTTGATGATTACCGACACAGGACTACTAATCCACGGTGTGACCAAAAGAAATGAAGGGAGTTTTACCGTTTCACCAGGATGTAAAGAAGAAAACTACATTGACAGCGCAATTGTTTTAATGGCAGACTGTAATGCCCCAAAACCAACCGACATATATTTCGAAATGATACATTACGATGCATCAACCAAGTGCGTCATTCCTTTAACGAGATACATGAGCGACAATTTGCATATTCATTTAGGTGCTGTGCAAGCACTTGATGTAAACAAAACAAATGTGCAATGAATTGTATTGACAAAATAACACTTCATGTGTCGTTATTTATGCAGTGTCTTAAGTGGTGCCCTAAAGGCATACCAACACATTGTGACTATGCACGCATTTAATTACTTTTCCAATCGGGTAGAAACAGGCATGTGTTCTTCACTCCTAGCTCTATTTATTTCTGATTAGTTTGAAAACTGAATGTCTGGGGTTCAAGTCACGGTAGGGGTAACTCACTTTTTCTTTTTTTTCTTCCTTATGCCGATTGTCTGCAATCTCTTAAAATTTATTGATGATCATTATGATTGGATTTAATTTATTACAATTGTGGTGTTCATGGGAAGGGGGAGGGTCTCGTTCATTTGAGCGCTCTTGATTTTGCCCCATTTTTTTGTGAACCAATAAAGGCTCACTGCCCTTTCAACTCTGAATTAAAGTGCAGTAAATAATTTATTTCTGTATTTTTTTTGCCTGTTTCGTTGTGTCCAAACCACGCCCCCCCCTCCCCAAAAAACTAAAAGCATTTTAACATTCTTACAGACTTCCTTACATGGACGAAAACATGAATTTCCCACTGTGCCAGAGTGTTGATGAATTTTTGAACATGTTCAAAGCAACGCAGCAAGCTGTAAAGAGTGCTACACCTACTAGCTGCAACTGCATTGATATTTGCACGAAACTTTACTACATTGAAGACTATTTTATAACTTACCCAGGAGACAATCGAATTTTCGGACTATATGTATTTATCCCAAGATGCGATATTGAAGTAATTGAAGAAGAGTTAAACTACGGCTTCACTTCTTTTTTATCAGACATTGGGGGTTCGCTTGGATTGTTTCTTGGTATGTCTATTTTAAGCATTTTGGAACTTTTGGAAGCAGTCGTATTGAAAGCTCTTCGTCATACAAGATGTTAATCTGGAGATGTTCGCTGCTCCACTTTTGGTTTCGCTTATTTTGTCTTGTCACTGGAAAGTTTACTTAAACAACCTTCAGTTAAATGTGGTTAAAAGTTTATGACAAAAGGTATATGCAGTTGTTCGGGAAAGAATCTGGAATTACCAATTAGGGTTGTGACACTATAGAGCATAAGCAGTAAAGAATCTGAGAGTACTGTATAATACCAAATTCTGATAAAATTTGACAGCAATGCCGTTTCTAACCAGGCCCGAAGAGACTGTTCAGCTGGTCAGACCACGGTGCACCTCTTTCCCATAAAAATTAAATTTTAATCATTAGCGTGAAGGGGTTGTCCGACGAATTTTTTTGCCTAGCCATCACTTACCCGTTCCAGACACTTAAGAATTCATTTAAATCATACTCCCCAGAAACTAGATATGATAATTTATTATTGGAATTGCTTCAAATTCCCACACCCGAATGAATAAGCTTACAGTGATACCTTAGACATATTAGTGGATGAAATCAGGTCCTTTGTAACTAGCACACAATTTTAAATTTGCTTCCTGCAGCCTTACTGATATACACTGCACGAAGAACTGTCATCCTATTAACCTCTTGACGACTCTTATGAATATTTCTCACAATAACTAGTTCAGCATGAAAAGCGAGCATTGTGAGGGTTCCTTAGGAACCCAAGACCAGCGGGTAATGCACAGCCTAGTGGATATCGTCATAACATCGAAGGTACGAAAACACAAGATCTTAATGTCGCCGACCTACATATGGAACGATGTAGACATGAAACTGTAAAAAATGGATACCACAGAATTCGAAGTGGTTCTCAATGAATAAACAAAGTCTGAAATTGACAATTACAGCCAGCATGTATAACAAATGTTTCCTAACACATTTGCGACCACTAAGAGTGTTTCACGTTTGAAAGAAAATAACTGAGTTAGCGACGAAAGCGAACTTTGTGAGGATTCCCCCGGAACTCAAACCTAGCATACAAGCACAGCTAGCTGAATGGATAGTATCCTGGGCATGCGTTTGAAGTGCATAATATAGGAGCTTATAAACGACTTTAACATCTTAGTGATTTTGTAGGAGACAAGAAACAGTTTTTTTTTTATATTACAGTATAGAAGTAAGAAAATAAGAATTTATTGTCATTTGTATGCTATCCATGTGCCTAAGTTATTCAATAAATAATTTCTTAGATAGCAGCTCTGTCGACCTTTTTCTGAAAAGGGATACGTGTTTTATGCTGTAATGTGAGATGTTTGTGACTATTTTCCTGACATGTGTCAAGCGCTCAGGTTTAAAACTAGTTGAAAGAGGACTTTGCCATATGTTTGGAAGTCACCCTCCTCATTCCAAGGAAGGCGACCCAAACACGCTTGTGCACTCAGGATTCCAACGGTGGCGTTTTCATTATTATTCGTTAGATTTGTTTGATTCCTCACTAACCCACTGGACCCTCTTTTAATTTTTATAATGCTTCAATGTGCGCTAGTTATAGTCTATACAGGACGGAAAAGCAAATGGCAATAAATAGGTTTGCATCCGTATCTATCTAGTCATAGTCAGCATTTGTTGTTGATTTTTCACTCGGCGGCAAGTGCGTTACAGCAGTTGGGTGCAAGCACTAGGATGATTGAAAGACTGATGACGCGCTCTGCCATGGGATACGCACAACATGACATTGCTCTGTCATACCTAGGCTTCTATGAATGATGGAGATCATTTTAGTTTTAAGTAAGTTCATTCAGTTGCGCCATGTGGGTGTTTACATAAAAATGGTTCAGTAAGCTCTTTTAAGGCATAGGCAGACTATCTTATGGGAGAGAGAAGAGACCTCGCTGGCTTGGCTTCCAGTGCTATTCTGCTGACCAAGGGGCTGCACAGGACACTCAGGCATCTACTGGCTTACACTAGTAAACACTAGATCGAGATTACACGATACTACAGGAAGTGGGGACTAACAGATGCAATTACTGCTGTCACATGGGTAAAGACTTATTCAGTAATACTGCTATATATGATATTCAGACATATTGTAAGTAGGCATAATGTTAGGGACTCGTACACATAGTAATAATTCTTATAACTACTGCCTGACAGTGAGCAGCCAGAACGAGATGCTGGCTAAGAGAGACTTGAGGCTTTAGAGGAACAAGGGCGGTGAGGAACTCGGCCCTTCAACCTACGGCGTAGCATAGTATCTCCACTTTAGAACTAAGCTTTCCATAGCGAGTTGTGGCACTAAGAAGACAAGATTATCTATCCACGGTATGTTTATTCACAACAAAAATTAGGTATAAAGATGACTTGGTTAAGACTAAGGTGTGCGTAGGTAGAAGACAGGGGAGGCTATGTCAAGTGAGTGCAAGAAATTTTTATGTTGGTATCTGCTAAGACATTTTAAAAGCTATACGGGTTTTAAAACACTCTGGCCTAAAGTAAGCATTTTAATAAGAGACTGGGCATGATTTTCCATAATTGGTACTTGCCATACACCCATAATGGTTCCAAAGAACACTAACAGCTTAGTTTCAAGCAACCAAGATGAAGGAAACTCGAAACTTGTTAAGCTATTAACATAGAAAAAAATCTCACATTAATACTTGATGCAGTGATAAGCATAATTGCTTCATTAGAATTACAATGGTATGTGCTAAGACATGCAAAGCGCCAAGGATATGCTTGAGCTTGGAGTGCAGAAAGCGCCACAAAAAGATATTTTCAGCCTCAAAATCACTATATAAGAATATTGCTGATTACCTTAAAAAAGTGTTGGCTCAAAGCCGAATTTATAGACTAAGGAAACTTTAATCATTATATTAAATAAACTTTGGCATATTATGCTAATTTAAAAATCCCCCAAAAAGCTACAACTGTCAAATGGAATTTATTTTCTTCAAATGATTGTATCCAGGGTACTTTCCTCGAAATCATTACCGACTGCGGCTTTTCTCAGCTGATTACTAAGCCTACCAGTGGGCACAACATCCTCGATATTATCCTAACTGACGTCGACCATTCAGTCTTTAGTAAAAGGGTCCTTGAGGGGGTGTTTACCAGTGACCATAATATGGTCTCCTTTGTGCTCCACTAGAGGTTATCTGTCTCAACGTATTGTGAATAAAACTTTATCAATTTCACATTTCTGCGAGAACTTTTGGACTAACTCAGCTGGAGAGCTGAACTTTCAGGCTATGCAGATGTGCAGTTTTCTTGGAATCATTTCTTAAATGTGACATGTAACACTTATTGCACGCTGACCAAAAGCCTCGACATTTCAGCGTAATAGAGGAGTGGTTCGGTCAAAGGAGTTGTCTGATTTTTGGAGGAAAAAACTCATCGCACGGCACAAACGCCGTGATATCCAAGCTCCAACAAACCAACATACTTACTCAGCCCTGAAAAACTTATATTCGGTTTGTGTAACCAAGCTTTTCATCGATCTCGAAACAAAGATACTGAATACAGATAATTTCGTGGCCCTTTTCCGCTTCTACCGTCGTCGTAAATCTAAATCTTCCCGCACCATACTGCCCCATTGTCAATGGAAAACTCTTAACATCACCCTCTGATAAAGCTGCAGCTTTCACTTCCAAATTTTCCAAACATGGCATTATCGACGATGGAATTGCACTTATAATTTTTAATTTTGATGCCAACTCCACCACATGTTGCTGTTCTGATATGGTTTTCACGCTGGCCGAAGTCCAGGCTGCACTTAGCCACCTTAAACCCAATCATTCCATCGGCCCTGATGGTTTCTCATCCTTTTTCTACCTTAAAATTGGCGATCATGTGGCTCCCGCCTTGCAACAGATTTTTTCCCCTCTCTGTTAATACTGGAATTTTGCCTACTGGTTGGTCCACTGCGATTGTGGTACCTATCTTTAAAAAGGGCAATGCTGTCAAACCACAAAATTGCCACTCAATTTCCCTTACTAGTGCCCCTTGTGAAATGATGGAATCCCTTATTCGAAAGAAAATGATGCTTCACATTAATAAGCACAATATACTTATAAAAGACCAATTTTGTTTTCTTCCAGGCAGATCTACGGTAAATATGCTTGATAAATGGACCGAAGTTCTTGATCTAGGTATTTGTGCTAAAGTCATCTTTTCTGATTCAAAAAGGCGTTACTGAGGTCTGCGAGATTTAATGGTAGACTTTTGGCATGGATGGTAGACTAATGGCTTGTCTTTCATTATAGGACGCACCCAAAGTGTGATTGTCAAGGGTGAGTCATCCCCACCCTTCAGCCGTAATTAGCGACATGCCCCAGGGTTTCGTTTTGGGACCCCTTTTTTTTCTTCTCTTTCTGAATGACCTCCAATGTTCCAAACTGCAGATTCCCAAGAAAAATTTGCTGACGACTTAAAACTCCGTGCTACACTTATCTAACCTGACAATGATTTAATTTTACAACGAAGTATCAATTCGGTCCACGATTGGTTCGTCACTTGGCAGCTCCCCTTATCATCCGAGAAATGTCGTAGCTTTACCTTGGGCAGAAGTCGTTTCCCCCATCCCTTCTACCTGGGTGATGAGATTTTTGACGAAACATTCAACAACTTCCAGGATATTAGTGTTTGGTTCCAGTCTGACTTGAAGTTCACCATATACTGCAACGTTATCACCGCTGCGGCCAGCCGTAGTTCAGCCGTGGTGAGTCACTGTTTCAATTCGTGAAACTTCACACCAGGATTTGGGCCTTCAAGGTCTACATCCATCCATTACTCGAGTACGCTAGCCAGGTTGGTCTCCTCATCTCCTCAAGGACATGGACAGGATTGAGTCTGTACAAAGAATTGAGTAGGTACCAAATCACTCCCGGGCATGCACAACAAGGAATACCACCAGTGTTTTAAAATCCTCAAACTGTACACATTTGAGTGCCGATGCCTAAAGCAGATTGAGGCTTAATAGCGCTTTGACATCTGCATCATTCGCGCCAACCTCGGTCACAGTGCAGTGGTCCGGGTTGCCCCTGCACCACACATTACAGAGATTATATTAAACAAACCCAAGTCTAGATCTTATTATAGATCTGTACCTCCTGCAAAAATTGAAAAACTCGGACAGGAGAACAGACTTATCGTCCAATAGTCTCGCGGAAGATGGAAACAGCGACAAACAACGTCAAGATGGTGACAATCAACAAGCAAGTGTCGGACCGTAAGTGGCCATTGACACCAATGACATTCAGGAGGTACAGCCCCGCAAAAGGAAACAGTAAGTCGGGTGTGACCAATGCATAAATGGGCCAATACGGCCTCTTCACGGTGACTGCAGCGACAAGCCAAGTGTTATTCCTCGACAGTACTTTTAATAGCCTACAATTTATTGCTGTCTTGTCTGTCCCATAAGGGTTGCCAAAAAGCGTGCAACCTCAGACAAAGAGTTGGAAAGGCGTCTGAGGGAACAAGGCTAAAATCTCTTTCGAGAGGACAAGAAAGAGCCCCTTTCCCTGCAGAATCAGTGTGTTCATTCCCAGCTATCTCAACATGGTCCGGGATCCAGCAGAAAAGCACTGTTTTCCGTTAGTCAAGTAAGCTGGAAAGCAGAGCTTGGACATGTGTTTGTCAAGGGGTTCCGAGGGTTGTATTTCGCCAACGACTCTACGGAAGATAATGAAATGCATGCCCTGAAAGCCAAGGATCCATTCCACCACCAGACTGAAAACCAAAAGCTCTGCAGAAAACCCAAATTGCCTGATGGTAGGTGATGTGAAACAGTTACTCCCTTATGCACACAAGAACACGCCATGCCAACTTCTATCTTTGACTGATCAGTGAACAGCCGCTGATATCCGGCGTACTGACAACCCAGCTGCCGGAACTCCTGCAAGTACCTTGCCGGTAGAGTGGAACCTTTTGGGAGACGCTAGAGAAAAAATGAAAATGCCACTTGGGACAAGCCAGCGGCATCCCCCCAAGCTTCAAGATGCAGGTATTTCAAAGGCTATCTCCTGACAGGAATGCTTGAGCCTATCGCAGAAATCACCCTTACCCACCCCGCGTCTGCCATTCCGCCAGTCTGGTCCAAAAACCATGGACCAAGCATGACTGGATCATACAGCATGCAAATACACAGCATACTGAATGGCTAGCTGTCGCCGACGATTGGCCAAAGGTGGCTCCGGGGCTTCAGCACAGAGGCTGACAACGGGAAATGTCCGAAATGCCCCAGTGCCAGATGCTGGCCACTGTGATGCTCAGTGTCCAACATCTGGAGAGTAGAGTCTCTAGCCGAACTATAGACCATTCATGCATAATCGAGTTTGCTGTGGACAAGGGCTCGGTAGAGGCGCAACATGGCAGTGCGATCGGCACCCCATGAAGTGTCCGACGTAACCCATAAGATATTAAGTGCCCACAAAGCCTTGTCTTTATGTTGGCGCAAGTGTGGAAGCCAAGACAACCTGGAATCAAACACCAGACCCAGGAAGCGTGCCTGTGGGACAACAGGAATCTGTGCCTGTCCCAAGTTTAGGCAATGATCTGGGTGCAGTGTTCGTTGGCGACAAAAGTAGACACGCATTGTTTTGTCTGGAAAAACCGGAAACCATTATGACTGCTCAACTCTGGACTTTGTTAATTGCTAGCTGTAGCTGCCACTCGTAGATCTGCATGCGAGCAGTCCGAAAACACAGGCTGAAATCATCAACAAACAATGACTGAGGAACAGCAGCTTGCTGAGCAATGGGGTGGATTCCAATGGCAAACAGGATGACACTGAGAACACCACCTTGAGGCACACCATTTACCAAAACATACAGCGGGAAAGAGTCGTCCCAAAATGAACGTGAAAAGAAAGGTCCAAGAGGAAAGCTGATAGGAACAGTGGCATCCGTACCCTCAGGCCTCAGTTATAGAGATTGCGGAGAATTCCATAATGCCAGGTCGTATCATAAGCCTTCTCCAAGTTAAAGAGAATTTGAACCAGATTATGATGCAGGCAAAAAGCCTCCCTCACATCTGAATCAAGGGCAACCAGATGATGGTTGACGTATACCGTCGAAAGCCACATTTTGACACAGATAAGGATTCCCGTTATTCCAGTACCCAGACCAGCCTTTCACTGACTATCCATTCCGTAAGTTTACACACACATTTAGTCAAAGCGAATGCACAATAACTGGAAGGATAAGTCGGGTATATGCCCGGTTTTACAATCGGGATAACCACTACTGTCCTCCACTCAGCCGGAATAGAGCCCTCTGCCTACACACGGTACAACATCTCCAGCAAGAACTGCTGGGAGGTAAGAGGCAGATACATCAACAGCTGGTAGTGAGCCCTGGGGGTGTGTCACATGACTTGGCAAAGCTGAAACGAATTCCTGCCCGGTAAACGATAGGTTGTACTCTGTAGACTGTCGGAGCGAAAGTGTAAAGAGTGAGCCTCCTCTCAGAGCTTGATCCCAAGGAAACCAGGATAATAACGGTCATCACTCAAGACCCTCTCGACGCAAGACAATCAGCGATATCCGGCAAAGAAGAGATCACAGCATTCACCACCCTTAACTGTGACACCGGGGAAGTCACGTTCTTCCCCGAGATTTGACGCACCTTCCTTCACAGCTGCTGAGGGGGTGTGGAACGTGTGATCGATGACGACCATGAAGTATACCTAGTCTCACAGATGACATATCTGGCACGGGGACGGCAGTGCCTAAAGGCCACAAAGTTTTCAGTAGCTAGGCTCACCTAAACGCACGCAATGCTCACCTGGGAGCCCAAATGGCCTGCCTGCAAGCCAGTGTCAACCATGGAACAGGTACTAGTCTTCGATGTGTGAACGTACGTGGGATAGTATGAGTAGCAGCAAAGACCACATCAGTGAAATTAGTTGAAAGTTCATCCGCATCAGAAAAGTCATCTACCACACACTGAAAGCTCAGCAGCCTCAGCAAAGGCTAACCATCCAGCTCGTTTAAGCATCTACCGGGCTGGCCTGGAAGCCACAGAACCACTGTGTGTTGTGGACAACACAATGGGGAGGTGATTGCTCCCATGCAGATCGGCAGTGACAGCCCAAGTGAAGTGAACTGGAATGGCTAGCGAGCAAAAGACTAAGTCCCACTGCTGACCAATTGCCTGTGGCCAGGTTACAGTGTGTCATGGCTCCATCGTTCAAGATGCAAACGACCTCCTCTGCATCCACTCCTCAAGGATCCTCCCCAGCAAGAGGAAAGGATCAGGAAGCTGGTGGACCAGATCTTCCTGGTTACCAACCCCAAAGACCTTATCCAGTGGTAAATAAAGTGAAAAGACTATAAAGTGAAAAGACAGCCAATCGGAAAGAAACTGTAATGGCTACCGCCTGAAATCTAGTGTGCAAAGGCACACTTGCATGTGACAGTGGTGAACCAGCACCGCAACCCCACCATGTGCACTTGGCATAGAGTCAGCATTCAGATGGTAGATAGAGTAACCCTGAACAACCGGATTATCTGACGCCTTGAAGCAGGTCCCTTGTAGGCAGGAATACAGAGGTCGCCAATGTGACAAAAGAAGCCGCAGCTCTTCAGCATGGGTCCGATAACCTTGGCAGTTCCGCTGAACGATGGTATGTGCAGGCATTAGGGCAGGTTTAAGATTGAATCCTTCCCGTTAACTTTTTCTCCGGCCGATCTGAAAACATCCGCATCCTCACCTGAATCAAAAGTTGGAGTGAGGTCCAGAACGAAGTTGTCCTCGGAAGGAGGAAAAAGGTTCGAAGAATTAGAACAAGAAATCTATCCCTGCTCCGTGGGCAAAGCAGTATCAAGTTGTTGAGAGGATGCAATGGTGCCCTCAGATAGCAGGTCGTTCAACGACAGTGCCACCTTCTCTCCTGTTGGCGACTTACTCACTGGTGGTGTTGAGGCTGTACCAGCAGGAGCCTTCTTCTTTGACGATTTCTGTGGTGCACCCCGGGTGGGCAGAGGCTTAACTGACACCTTAACCGGCTTGGTAACAGTTGCAGCAGCAGTAACAGGAACAGTAGCAGGAGTAGGAGCAGCCGCAGCCTGGGCATATGTCGACGGCAAGGCAGCAACCGGGTTCGAAGGATCCGAAAGACCCTGCAAAGATCGCTGTAGCTAGGTCAACAAAGTAATAAGTTTGCCTTCTGTCCTTGTCAAAGACCTGTGCTCAGCGCGCAAATCTACCAAATCAGCAGATTCACTAACAGGGCCAGGCAGTGGCCCACTGCACACCTGCACAAAAGATCGCGTTATTGCCGGTGCCAATAGTTTGACCTTCTTCCGAGCCTCTGAGTAGGAAAGCCTGCCCTTCACTTTCAGTTCCTGCGCTCGACGTTCCTGTACATAAACACGACAGTCCCATGAAGAGGCCTGGTGCTGACCATCGCAGTTGACGCCAGCACAATCAGCACCCTCATGGGCTGCCTGAGCACAGCTAACACAGGTAGGCTTACTCTTACACGAACTGCTGGTATGACCGAAGCAATGACATCGGTAACACTGCATTGGATTTGGGACATAACATCTTACCTTCAACCACAAGTAACCCACAGTAATGTGTTACGATGCAACCGGCGTATCAAGGGTCAGGAAAAAAGGTATTAGTTGGCTGGGCACCATTCTCACTTTTCCGTGTTAAATTCCTTACAGCCGTAAACCCTTGTAACTTGAGTTCGTCCAAGATGACATCATCACCTCTCAAATCAAAGCACGTCACACTCCCTTAGTGCTTTTCAATGTACCATGTGGCTCGACATGAACTGGGCACGATCCCGGTTCATTCGCCGTCAAAAGTCTCCTCGCCTGAGCGTTAGTTTCAACCTCCACAAGGTCTCCCCAGCACGGAGGCTAGAAACACCCTTCGGATCAGAACCACATATCCCTTTCAGGGCTTCGTGCACAGCAAATGGACCGAGATGTGTGACATCTCGACCCTCTCCTGTCCCCACCAGGAACATTGTGACTTGGTCCCGACTTTTACTAAAGTCTTGTAACTGTGCACTAGGCCCAACCGTTTCAGGTTCCCTCCTCTGGCGTTTGTTAGTGCGGCGAGGAGTGGAAGAAATTTTGGGGGAGGGGGAAAGAATTTTCCATTGACAGCAAAAAAGAGGTTGTGGCAGTGCGCCCCATAAAAGAAAACCCTGCGTGGCACTCGGGTGATGCAGGGCTGGAAGCCACATATCCATGGCCCTGCACCAGGAAGCTAACACCACCGTCGATCTCTGCAGTCTGCTTTACAACAGAGTATCGTACAAGCTTTGCAGAGGCAAGGCCATTACACAATTCACCACGCGAGGAAAAAACTTTTAACTAGACGACTTATTGAGATGATCTGTTTAGACTGCCTACCGTTTAGCATTGTAGATAATACTAGATTTAGGAGAATTGTTGCCTCGTTAGATGGAAGGTTTAAATTGCCTTCACGAAAGCATCTGTCAAATGTAGAATTGGACAAGCTCTACGTCGAATATAAGGATTTGGAACACCTGTCCCTCAAGGAAATATTAGAAAAACCTAAATCAACTGCACGCACTTGCGATTTATGGACTTCCAGGACCACAGACTTTTACCTAAGTTTGACAGCTCATTTTATTGATGAACAATTTACTTGCCGCTTGCTAGTTTTAGACACACCATTCGTCACCACCAAACACACAGGTTCCCACATTTTAACGTCCATAAAGGCTGCTATAAAAGAATGGAATATCACATTAAATCATATATCAACGTTTGTTAGAGACAATGGAAGAAACATGGTCTCTACCTTCAACCTAGAAAAATGGCCTGCAATTGGGTGTGTGGACCACACCTTACAGTTAGCCATAAACGATGGCCTAGAAGTTAGCACTGACATATCATCCTTGCTTAAAAACTGCAGAAAGGTTGTAGGCCATTTCAAGCATTCGACGTTCAGCTACCAGTTATTGAAAACCCACCAAACAGAGCAGGACGTAAAGCAACTGAAACTCGTTCAAGAATGTTCCACACGCTGGAATTCTAGTCTGGACATGGTAAAGCGACTTGTCGAACTCAGAAAATTGCTACTTTGTCAGATACTACGTGTGACTATGAGCCAGATGAAGATTGCTGGGTCACCATGGAACAGCTGATACAGATTCTGGTTACAATACGAGAACTTTCTTTGGATTTTGAAGGAGCTGAAACTTCCATTGAGCTAGTTGTTCCTGGACTCCACTTACTTCAGAAGTGATTAGCCTATCCTAGTTGTGACAACGAAACAGAATGTGTGGAAGATGTACGACTCAAGATTCTGCAGAGTTTGAAAACTCGCTTTTGTAACATTGAGCGGCATGAGATATTCTCTGTTGGCACTCTTCTTGATCCAAGGTTTAAGGACAAACGTTTCTCAAGCAATTTTTATGGAAACTTAGCAAAATCCAGGGTAAGCGAGAAGCTCTTGCAGTTATGTTCAACTGAAGAAGATTGTGAAGAACCACCAGCTAAACGACAAAATACAGACAATGGTGCTGTCAGTATTTGGGACGATGATCAAGACAGTGCTGATGAAGAGCAAGTTGTTAGGCCTACACCCAACGAATTGCAGCTGTATCTATCGACTGCCAGAATTGACCCCAAAGACAACATCTACGAGTGGTAGCGAAAGAACGAGAGTTAATTTCCAAAACTTTCAGTTATAGCACGGCAAGTACTGTATGCACTCCCAACAAATGCGGACAGTGAACGTCTTTTTAGCACCACTGGAAATATTGCCACACCTTTATGCGCCTCTCAGAAACATGAAAAAGTGAAGAAACTTACCTTCATTAAGAAAAACCGTAGTGTCTTAGCGGCAGCAGGGCTCATTTAATTGTTTTGAAGGGTAGTTTTAAAATTTAGCGAGTGTTTATTAATAAAGATGCTCGGTTCTGCTCGGCGTACCAGGCATTTTTTGAGTGCTCGGCTCGGGATCGGCTCGGAAGGAAAAAATGTGCTCAGTACAGCTTTACTCTAAGCAGCCACCCAGGGCCAGGATGTCCCTTCACCTCTCTCTGAGTAGTGTTTGCGACGGGTGTTAAACCCTCCCGCCATATACACCGTGGGTGCACTTGCAAACTGTAGTGTTGGGGCTGCTAGTGTTAAAGACGGACCAAAATCCCTCCGCCATGCAGACCCTGGGTAAACTAGCAAACCGTTATCTTGGGTTCCCTTTTAATCGCCTTCTATGACACGCAGGGATACAGTGGGCTCATTCTACCCCAGCACACAGAGGGCGATGCCTAAAGGTGGACCTTTTCTTAACTTACAAGACTTCGCATTCTATACTCCCTATCGACCTTCCGTTATTCGAACTGAGTTCTGTTGCTAAGACCAGGAGAAATTGTCTTAAGATAGACCTTCTTAGATTTCACACCAACACGCGAAAATATTTTTTCGCCTGCGAGTTATACCTGCATGGAATTCCGTTAGTAACGACACGGTCTCTGCCCCATCACATCTTTCATTCAAAAATAAACTAACCAAGTGCAGTCTCAGCCGCTTTCTCCTTCGCCCTGAACATTCCCCAGCCTCTTCACCTCTTAAAATCTCCACTCTTATCCTCACTTTTTAATTTCGGGTTTGCTATAAGTGCTGTCCAACAAGCTCTTGCATTTCCCTTTTCCCCTTATACGAGCAAATAAATGATTATTATTATTACTGTTGTTATTATTAAGCTGGCTCATAAATCAGGGGATTAAAAAATGTGTTCCTGCAAATCTTTTGAAAAATTCATGAGAGAAGGAAAATGTAAAATTTCAATCTCTAATGGGTCTGTACTATGTGATAAAAACTGTAGTTGATAACCGAAGGTCGACGTAATAACAGTTCATTTACCCAGGTTAACATTTACCATTTACTGGGCTTTCTTTATCTGTGAATAACTAGTTACGCAGTTAACCGATCAGAGTGAATAAACTATAAATTGTAAGTCAGGTGGTTACGATCAAATTCCATTAGTTGTACTAACATTACAATTCGTCCAAGCTAGAATCAGTACCGCAGTTGCTTTGCTAACGTATAATTAGCTAACTTATCAGATACCAAGAAAAAATATCCCGAATAACACAAAATAATAGAAAAACAGGAAAGACCACTAATAGATTCCGAAAATTTATAAATTAGTCAGCTGGTGCAGTCATCCGTCTTAAATTCGTACTCACCTGAAATTAGTTACAATTCACTCACTGCACACCATTTTTAATTAAAGTACAATTGTGGTCCGATTAAAATTATCTAATCCTACACGAAAAACGCACAAACGAGGAGCGACAAACACAACCCAGGAAAACTATTTAAAATCGTGTTGATTTAATCTGGATGAATACAGACTTCAAGGCTGGGGTGAGGAATTTTAGTTCACTAAATCAACCTCGCAAACTAAGCTTCAAAATTAGATTAAAATTACTCTGCGATTTACGTTATAAAACATTGTTTCAATTACTTTCACGAACTACCAATAACGAAGAAAGTAGCGTGAACTTATGAATCTTCGTTGAAAGAAAGCACTTAACGGTAGTGTTTCAAAATAAATTTCGGTTTCTAAAGCCAAAAGGGAAAAAAATGAGCCCTTATTACAGCTCTTCAACTCGTAATTGTGAAGAAATAAATAGTTTTCTATTAATTTAGACAAAAAGATGTGATATCTTCCAAAACAAAACGTGGAAGATTTCCCGCCAAGCTTTTCGGCCATTTGAAATCGTAATATCAAGCACCAATCGCTTTAGCATAAAACTTCAAATGTTAAATGAAATACTCGAAAATCGTGTAGTAAGTTTCATATTTTTCATTTAACCTTCGAAGGTGAGGTTAAATTGGCAGTTAGCTTGGCGTGTTTGCTATCAAGGCTTTAAACGGCTTGGTGGGAATCCTTGGATGTTTTGGTTAGATATTGAGACAGTTTAATCAGGAAAAACCTTGAAGTGTGGCTGTAAATCAGAAGTGTAGAGGGGGTATCAGCTTTTAACTCCTGAGCAATGGCGATAGCAATAAAGTTAGGAAGCAAAGTTAAGAACCTACTAAAGGAGATATTATTTGCTACACAATCTCATTGAAAAACACCCCATTTTTTCGTTTACTTTGATTTAAATGCTACATAACGTTAGGGTGCCTTCACATAAAGTTGTTGGTTGAACCAAACACACATTTTTTATGCAAGGTAAACATCCGTTCAAAAAAAACTTTTGTTATATGACAGATGATAATTATATGATAGAATTACGAATTGCAATAAATGATTTGACCGAAACACACTGCAGCCGACCAACTTATCGTTTACCTTTATGTTGCACTTACATTTTATTTATTTTCAATTTTTTTAGTTTGAATTTTAAATTATTTTAAAACTGAAGCCTTGATGTATGCTGTTTGAATTCTTAAGTACTCCAACTTGTGTAATATCCATTTCTGTGAAATAAGGTGATGCTCGCCCACATGAGTGTGATGAATATGCTATACATCGGACTTCCGTCAAAAAAATTATTCAATGCTGCATTTAACAATAAAAAATCTGTTGACAAATAACGAAAGTCAAGAGAAAAAAAACTACATGTCATCGACGGTTGTTTGTTTATATAATGAAAATTTGTCACTAACAGCTAACTGACTTGTTTTAAGCATTTATAAATGACCCACATTCGGTTAGCACATGGTCGATTAATAGCAACACAAAATTGCGTGCCCAGAAGAAAGTAATTACAGGTGGCACGACATACATCAGCCTTGAACCGCTCAATATATTGATTTAAAATTGACCTGTTGTACGTAGGATACAATGAAATAAACGTATTCGCACAAGATAAGAGTAGAAGTCACGCCCAACGTGCCTAACAGTTATCTAAGCTATTTTTTTTTTAGAGATTAGTTTAAATTGATGAAATATCATCAAGCACCACTAAGTCGGAATGAACAGGAGGAAGCCAGCAGGTGCAAAAAATATTAAAATAAATTGCTACGCTTCGGGAAGCATTCTTCCCGTTATCAAGCAAAAAGATGTAGGTGAGGTCTTTCTGTATCTGTTTCTGCACTGTGCAGTGAGGGGTTTTCATTTTATCTGAATTTTTTTTCCGAATCCATTTCCACGCTCTTCGCTACTCTATTGTTCTGTCAAGATGTCATTAAGGCTTTAGAAGAGAATAAGTTTGTGATTGCGACTTTCATTGATCTGAAAAAGGCATTCGACACCGTTAATCATGACATCCTAATTCAGAAATTAAATCAATATGGATTTCGTGGATTATCTAGTAAGTGGTTCCGTAGCTATCTTACTAATCGCTCACAGTATGTTGAACCTGCATCTGCCAAATCACAAATTGCTGAAATTAAGTGTGACGTACCACAGGGGTCAGTTCTTGGACCGCTCCTGTTTCTTATATACATAAATGATCTTCCATTAGTTTCTGATTTATTGAAATTCATCTTATTTGCTGATGATTCCACGCTATATCTTGCAGGAAAGAAGTTGTCTGATGTCATAAGAGCTGTAAATGCTGAGCTTCAAAAGTTAGTAATTTGGCTGAACTCAAACAGACTCTCATTAAATTTGCAAAAAACTAACTTTATTATCTTCCGTCCGAGACAAAAGCCATGTTCTAGAGACACACCACTTGTTATTAATGGAAATGAGGTTACAGAGGTATCCTCAACTAGATTCCTGGGTCTCTATATTGACAGACACCTCACATGGAACGATCATGTTGGTGTCATTGCTCAGAAAATATCTCGCAGCGTCGGAGTAATTCATAAATTATCACCTGTGCTGTCATCCTCCTCTTTAAAATTACTGTAATACAGTCTTGTCTATCCATACCTAAATTACTGTGTTCTTGCTTGGATGAACACTAGCAAAACCAATCAAGGGCGTCTCATTAAACTCCAGAAGAAGGTTGTACGTTCTATTTGTCACCGTTCATCCAGGGAGCATTCTCTGCCTTTGTTCAAACAACTACAAATTCTACCTTTACCGGATTTGATTTCATTCAGAACGTGTCTTTATGCTTTTAAGCAGGAAAGCAATAACATTGGTCATCGTTTGGCTGTCAGCAACTCCTCTGTCCATTCTCACTCCACTAGACAGCATGGTCAACTTCATTATGAATTCCATCGCACCGAGCTAAGTAAACGATCATTGAAAGGCAGAATTACTCCAATCTGGAATCAAATTTCTACAAATATTAAATCTGCCACCACTCTTCACTCTTTCCGGAAAGAACTTTTTACATACACCTTGAAAAATGCATCCACTGTAATTTCGTAGAGAGTCATCAAAATTTTCTAAATTATAAATTTCTTTCTTTTTCTTTTTCATAGTTTTTTCTTTCTCTTTTTCTGTTTCTGTCGGTGCTCTTCGTTCTGTTTGTCCCCACCTTATCCTGTCACGTTTCCTTGTCATGTTTCCTTGCTTTCGTGTTTGTTTTTGTCATATGGTTAAGTCTTTACTATGTGTCTTGCTTCAATTTGCATTGATTTATTTGACGTTTTTCCTTTGGCGTAAAAAAGACCTCGGTCTTATCACAAGATCTTGTTTCATGTATATATACTATGCAATAAAAGCCATTTTTGATTCTGATTCTGATTCTGTTTTTTTTTTTTTTTGTGTGCGCGTGATGTGGGTAACTACTATAGTGTTTTATTACATATCAAAAACCAAAACTGGTAAAAGGGGCCGCCAAGTTCCGAATGGTTCGGTCCTTCAAAGGAGTGATATCAACACACCAAAACATTCGCAAGTTGATCGCACTGCTTAACAGTTCGAAGGTTAAATGAAAAATAGAACATTGCTACTTTGGGTAGCAATGTTCAAGTTTTCATTTACCGTTCAAAGTATTATTAGGTGCGATTAAGTTGGAGAATGTTTTGGTGTGTTGCTATCACTCCTTTGAAGGGCCGAACCATTCGGAACTTGGCGACCCCTTTTACCAGTTTTGGTTTTTGATTTGATAGCAGTCCTTTTTTTAAAATTGTGTATTAGACTCATTTCCACTACCGTGCAGATATGTAATAAAGTGGCACGTCAACAAGAAATTGGTTTTCCACAATTTGATACTACCGTTTGCCTATAGCCGAACCATTCTCAACTTGGTCACCTTTTTATATGTTTTTGGTTTGGTTTTAATTTTGTTGTAATTTGTTTTATTTCTTTAGTTTTGGTGTGTTGATATCACTCCTTTGAAGAGCCGAATCACTCTCAACTTGGTGGCCTCTTGACCAGTTTTTGGCTTTGTTTATTTTGCTTTAATTTTTCGAATTCGTTTATGTTTCGTGAATTGGACGTGAATACAATTTCTTTGGCAACGTTGTTTAGATTTATCGTGCTATACTAGTGTGTGTCTAGGCACACACGTCAGTATACACATTGTCATTGTCCGAACTTTGGGTGTCCAATGAGAGACGATGCCGACAATACTAACAATGGTTATAACGATATTTTCGTACTTACGCGCCATCCCACGCCATCCTAGTTACACTCCTAGGTTCCAAACCATAAAAGGTACGCAGTTCGTATCGAGCTAGCTAGTTAGCTAGCTTAATTACACATTTTCAACGTTATTGAGGGTCAGATTTTGCATTGAAAGCAGCTTAGCTGGCATTCCTACACGAGTTAATTTTTGTCAGGTGGGTCATTGCTCTTGATTTCGACACAATTTAAACTTTTGTATCGCATTATTATTTTTCCCCAAGTACCTGAAATGTGCCCAACCATGCTTCAAGATATAAGACACAGACGCTATGGCGCCGCGAAACAATGCTTTACAACCTCGACAATTGAATTGATGTGATGTTTGTTGTGATGATTGTTGCCTAACTAGGCGCGACGCTATGTCCCAGAAGTTCCGTCCACCAAAAATAAAGGGCTATATACTGGATGTGCAGTCGTAATAACAATGTACTCATATAGAAAATCACCTATGGCGAATCCGATGATGGTTCCCAAACTGACCTTGGAGGTCGTTTTTAAGGTCATCCAAAATAAATCTCCTAAACTATAAAAGATACGGGAATGAAGTAAATTAGAAAGTTGTTTGAGATCATACCACAAGTTCAACAAAGGAAACAGAACTGCAATCGCGCCACAAAACGAGATATATGGGCAATACAACATGGACACTGCAAGGGAGCCAACCAAGGGGTAACGATAAGCAATAACTTGTTGCATCATCATGTGGTTGTATCGTGAAGCACTAACGATCGACTAGAAAAAATCCTGTGCCTGATTCCGTAATTGTATGAAACAGGGGTGAAAGTGCGGGGGTACCGTGGGCACGTGGGGGCCCCCCCCCCCCCCCCCCCCCCCCCCCATAAAAAAAGGTGCCCACCAAAGAGGTGGTTTGGAAACAATCTAAATATCTTTCTTTTAATGGATCAAACAAACCGCTCGTGCAAATTAAAAAAAATAATGAGAAAGCTCCGCAAACTTTGGGTACTGCTCCCCTCTGCTCCGAGCGACTATCGGTATGGTGCACCACAAAGTGGAGAACCATAATAAATCAACCACAATGGCTAAAAAGTAGGAATGTGTGGATATTTTCTGTTAATTTGCTTTAGCTCTTTAAATTTGTTCTGCATTATAGTATTTGTCTTATCACCTTAACTTAATGAAGGAAACTTGAATTCATTAGTGAAGAATGTACCTGTATTCTCTTATCTATGGATTGGTGTTCTGGTTATGGTGCACCTTCTAGATATCCATATTCTGTAAGCCTCCTTTTACAGCTTCCGTTCGTTCCTTGCTGGCTGGATGGATTGTTTTCTGCATAATCTGTGCTTCATAACCTTTAAACCTAATTAAGGCTATGAAATAACTTTATTTGATCACTTTCTAGGCTTATATGGCCCCTTATATGGCCCCTTGGTTGGCTTCCCTTTAGGGTCCAAGTTGTTTTGCCCCTATTTTCCGTGTTAACGGTGCGATTTCAATTCTGTTTTCTGTATTGGCCTTGTGTTATAATCCCAAACAACTTTCTAATTTACTTTATGTCCGTACCTTGAATAGTTTCGAAGATATAATTTGGATGACCTTGAAAACGACCTCCAAGGTTAGTTTGGGAACCATCACCAATGCCATAGGTGATTTCCTATATGAGTACGTTGTCATCAACGCATATCCAGTATATAGCCATTTATTTTGGGTGGACGGGACTTCTGGGACATAACTGTATTAATAAACAAAAACGGAACGTTAAATGTTTAGAGTAAGGATCTAAAAGTCAAAACCTAGAAGGAACACGGACAAGCTTTGACAGTTAGGGTCTAGGTGTAAAATTTTTTCAGTAAGAGGCTGGAAAGCATTAGACCCTTACTACCCGGTGGTTAGATTAGTTCTAGTCTCTTCGGACTGAACGTGTGTATGAACGGTTGTAGCAGGTTTTCTTTGTTCTTAGAATATTGTTTTGGAACTTTAATAACACAATTTTCTTGTGAAGTTTGGCATTTTGTCTTTTGATGCTTTAGAATTTTTATTATATTTCGTAGATTTATGGTAGAGGATTACCATAATGCTGTTTGCTACAAATATGCTGGCATGTTACTAAATTGAAAAATAATTTTCAACGTAAAGCAAAGCAGGAAACGTATAACCATACTACCACTTGATCATCACATGGGTCATTGTAGGATGATTTCCAGTTTTTCATGAAAATGTATTTATTGCTGACCACCGGGTAGTAAGGGTCTAATGCTTTCCAGCCTCTTACTGAAAAAATTTTACACCTAGACCCTAACTGTCAAAGCTTGTCCGTGTTCCTTCTAGGTTTTGACTTTTAGATCCTTACTCTAAACATTTAACGTTCCGTTTTTGTTTATTAATTCGTGTTACTTTTAGAATTGCAGCTAAACTGTAAAACAGTGCAGTTGGCGGTCACAGCTGATAGTTTAACACAAGAGACCCTAGGCTGACCCTCACTAATCTAGCTATCGCCAATGTTAACAATAGAAACAAATCCTTTAATCTTCAGTCTATGTCTCGCAGCTAATGTTTGCTAATTGGTATTGGTATTGGTATTGGTTTTGGCTATCGCCAGTGTTAATATACGTTTAACTATTAGTTATTGTTAAAAATCGTTTTGTTTGATAAAGGGAAGAAAGCTTCCGAAATGTCGTAATTTTACTGTTTTATTTTGTGCACCTATTGGCTGTCTCTTGTTCAATTCAAGGTAAATTTAAATTAATTTATTTACGATACGTTTTTAGTTATCCTGAAGTATTTGACTTAGGGAGATAGGGAGAAATATTTTGTTCGTTTCTTTGTAAGCTTACATATAGGCTTAATGTTTGAGCTGCTTTAGGTTGAACTGATGTTCGTTATGCTTAGAAGCCAGAACAAATTCCTATTGAATTGCGTAAGGTTTTTTTTTATGTTTGCTGAGAGAATGCTACATTTCACATCTTCAGCATTGTAGTGCTGCAGCGACTTAGGATTGGAATTGGAAATGAGCGCTCAGCTTAAAGGGGGACGTTCGCTGCTGCATTGGGAGGAGGGAGTTAAAGGGTTAAATTAGAACTCACGGTTGGGATCCAAACACAAACAATCAAGATCATAAACTGAATTATAACCAGTGGTGGTGGTTTAGTTACTGAAGGTGGTGTATTATGATGCTCGCCTCACTAGAATGTATTGGTTTGTTGCTATGCTCGCCAAGAGTGAAATAAAATGGTGGCAAATGAAAGGGTTGACTGAGATTGAGCAGCTGCTACGATCATGAGGCGTAGTTAAACGGTAAATGAGGCAGGAAATTTTCATGTCTATAAAGGCATAATCGGAACGTTTGGAATAAGTAGGCCTAGCTGAAGTTAGGGACTTGGGGGTAAGGGCCAAGTAAGGTTCGGATTGATCTCCAGCGTGGAGAATTCGGCTCAAGTTGGATATTCGTGTGGAATACAGCAATGTCATTACATTTTATGTTTGATGTATGATGTAAGCAAAGCAACTTGCCGAAAGTTCATTGTTATTCTGTGAATAAATGCAGTGGATTTGGTGGTAGAGTAAGTTAGGATTATGAGAATGTTTAAGTAGATAAGTGATGAGCGAGTGACATGTAGGCAGTATTGGCTCAATAAATATGAATATAAACATAATGCAGCGCAACAGCCTAAACAATTGCGTAATACTTTTCAGATTATGCAAAACTTTGATTGTTAAATTGCAACAGTGTTGTTGAGACCAAAAATTGATGATATCACATTGTTGAGGTTATCAGTACACATTTCTCAGAATTGTTATTGAGTCCTTTAATCTTCTTCATGTTCTGGTTTTTGATTCGTTAGTTTACGAACAGTGTCACTATCTTGGTCACTCCTCATTGCAGAACGCACATTGGCAGCTTTAAACACTCAACGGAGTCATGGCCCTGAACTATTTATACGTAAACGTTTGATTCCAGTTAACAAAAATAAGATTCATTCATAATTTATACCTAACTGGTGTAAAATTCTGTCTTTCTAACCAGAAATTTACAAATTGGTGGAGCAATAGGGCGGAGGAACAAGGCAGCAACACAGAAAGAAGCCAATCCAGTAGCTTTTCCGGTTAAATATGTAATAAAGAAAACAAAACAGTCGACATCATCAAACAGGTGTTTGGTCGACGTAGAGCTAACATTAGGCTTGAGCTAACATAATGTGTGAAGGTGTAGCGTGGGGGGTAGCCGTAAGAGTAAAGTCGTACGCTTAAAAAAAACGCGTATTGCATGTTCTACCTGTTTTGCGGTATACCTGCAATCTAACATATTGTGTGTAGGTGTAGCGTGAAGGGTATCCGTAAGAGTAAAGTCGTACACTTTAAAAAAAAACGCGTGTTGTATGTTAAGTTGTACATACAATACGCGTTTTTTTTAAGTGTACGACTTTACTCTTACGACTACCCTTTACGCTACACTTTCACACATTATGTTAGATTGCAGGTATACCGTAAAACAGGTTGAATATACAACACGCGTTTTTTTTAAAGTGCACTGTAAATAACACAGTGAAAATGACTTCGCAAAAAAACAAAATACATTTTATTCATAAATGAAGTTGGCATAGCTCTCTTACCATGTTGGAAGCTGGAAGTTAATGACGATTAATGACTTTACTCTTACGGATACCCTTCAAGCTACACCTTCACACATTATCATGCAACCGTTTAATGGTCTCGACAATTTAGCAGTTGTTTACGTCTGGAGAATAACACCATGGATTGGCTACTTTCTATGTTCTGAAATATTGGAATGAAGCCCAGTTTTTTCCCCACTAGCATGTTTAGAAGGGTACAAGGCCTCTTGACTCCTGACCACCAAGGGTAACAAGTTCGTAAATAAAATGCGAAAATTTTCTGCTGCTCGATGTCGGGGCATTAGTTAAGTGTCTGGTTTCGACTCTCAGTTTACCTACGGATTAAAGACAAAATACTGAAACAGAAGCGTACGTATGGATTGATTCTGGGTTCCCCATCAGCGTCACGGCCAAGTAAGTTTGTTTACAGTAAAACTTTGGCATTACTGTAAACGTTTAGTTTTTCAAGCGCACAGCCTTCGTAATCATGTTGTTCTTCATCGCATAAAGTTTCAATCTGAAAAGTAGCAAGAGAAATTCAAGTATACAGTGAAGGTGATGGGGTGGTTTTTAGTGAAAAAAACTTAGATGTGATCGAAGCAGTGCCTAGTCTTCGACTTTAAAAGAACACTGCTGGGCAGGAGTGGGGTGGGGCACACTTGGTGGAGCTCATCTATGTGGTGCTGGCTTGAAAGAAAGCCTAACGATAAATATTTTAGATTTTACAAAATAAACTGTAGAAGCACGAGAAGAACACGAAATGACTTGAGTGCCCGAAATGTCCTAGTTGCTAAACGCAGGTCACTCTGGTGCAAAGGGTGCAACGTCTAGAGGGAAGTCTTTAACCGAACCATAAACCATGCAACAATATTCAAGTTGCTGCAGATGATGGTTGGGTAGAGGTGCAGCATGACAGCACGCATTGCACACCATGAAGTGCCCAACCGAACATGTAAGATGTTATACATCCAGAAACTTTCTCTTTAAGTTGGTGCAAGTGTTGAAACCAAGATGCCCGAGAACCGAATACCAGATACAGAAAACGTACCTGTGGGACAACGGGAATTTGCGCCTATCACACACTGTTTTGCCCAGAGAAAACCGAAAACCATTACTGACTTCCAGCTTTGGACCCTGATAATTGCTAGCTGCAGCTGGCCGAAAGTTTAGGCCAAAGTCATTAACAAACAATTACAGTGAATAAGTGGCTTGCAGGGCAATAGGGTTGATCCCAAAGGCAAAAGGATGAAACTGAGAACACACCAGTTTCACAATGGTCATCAGTAGCACATGAAGAACACAATCGTCCCTATACATACGTGAAAAGCACGGCCAAGATGAACGCTGTAAGAACAGTGTCATCAGTTCTTACAGCTCTTACAACAGTGTCAAGCTTCTCTAAGTCAAAAAATTCTTCAACCAGATGTTGATGCAGGCAAAAAAACATCCTTTATGCCTGATTCAAAGGCAGACAGATGATCGATAGTAGACTGAAATTGTTGAAAGCCATACAGAGGCATGGGAAATAATCCTATGGCTCTAGCACCTAGACCAACTTCTTACTGACCATCCGTTCCATAAGTTTACGGACGCTGCGAGTCAGAGAGCTTGGACAAGAACTGGAAGAAGAAACCATTACTTTCTAGGTTTTACAACTGTAATTACCACTGCTGTCTTCCATCCAGCTGGAAAAGAGCCCTCTGCCAAGACACTACTGAACAAAACCGGCAAGACCTGTTGCGGATAAGAAACAGATCCTTCAGCTGCTGATGGTAGACATCATTTCGTTTCAACGTGCACGGAAAAAGTAGTCCTGCATGTTTTAAGAGGTTCGCAAATATTTGCGTTTATGAAGCAAGCAGGTGCGTGGATTGAACAATCAGCGTGAGCGATTTATGCACATAGTAAACGTTTTCTACGTAAAATAAACCCTTTTTTTTTACGGTATATGAACTGAAGACATTCTAAGAAATGTGATGAACGGTGCGTCCTATTAATCAGCAGCCTACATCGAGTTTATAATGCTTTATGGATCGAATAGCCTGCCTACATGAATCAACAGAGTGAGAGTGCTACTGGTAATCAAGTGAACTTTTTAAAAACCGCCAAAATAAATCATCGTTGCTTTTTTTTTTAGATAATAATATAGTTTTCTACGTAACTTAACGAAATAATTTACCTTTGATTATCTCATTATAACTTCTAGAGGAAGGCAGGCCACATGCAAAACACGAAAGGATTCGTTAATGACTTACATTCGTCTCATGTGACAAAGAATACTTGGGAGAAATTCACCCAACATGCCGACCAAACTATCGCTTATACTGTCAATGGGAATCTCAAATGTGAAACCTCAAATCGCTACTGCATGACGAAACGACTTGTATAAAATGAAAGAAAACAGCAGACGACATGTTTACACCGCAACACGGAACAATAAGATGGTTTCGTACAGTAATTTCAAGAATACAGAACTCCCAATCTCGTGTTGCAATAATGAATAGGCTTAACCTTTAATGCAATAGGCCTAATTTCTGAATAGGCTGTGTCGCTTACGAAAATAAAACAGCAACTAAACATTCGGCCTAAAAGATCTGCAAGCTTTAGAAATATTTCTAACACCAAGAAGAGGTGGTGTTGGTCGTTTATGAATTGGTTACACCAAACATACCACTGCTTTCTTTTGAGGGAGGTGATTCCTCCTAAGTGTCATTGGTGTCGACGTCCACTTATGGTCTGTAACTTACTTGTTGATTGGCACGAGAGTTAGCGCATCAATTGGGCGATAAGTCTGTCTTCCTGTCTGAGTTTTTTTTATTTTGCAGGAGGTATAGATCTTTGATGAGATCTAGATTTGGGGTTTGTTTAGCACCTCTGTAATGTGTTGCACAGCGGCAACTCGGACCACTGCCCTGTGACTGAGGTTGGTGCTAATGACCTAGCTGTTGACACCCCATTAAGCTTCAAACCCCCCCTCCCAAGCTAACACTGTCTGACCTACAACTGTGATAATTCCAACTTTCAACAAATTAACATTCGCAGATGTAGTATATGTCAGAGGTGTACGCTTCAACGTAGGGTAGCGGCATATAGAGAGCCGAGGATCTTTTGAATCTTTGGATTATTGTGAAGTACCATTGTTCCTAATGATTGTTTGGCTTGTAGTTCAAATGCTTTATGATTAATATTTTAAATCTAGGAAAGATACTCTGCACTAAATACAAACAATGTAAGCATGATCGGAGTGGCACGCTCTTTGCCAGCTTAAGCACGGCGGCTAACGTAGCATTTTACTGTTCGACGGTTGTTGGCGATGGCGGAAAGCTTCTGCAAATAACGGAACAGAAACTAGATGTGGGAGCAAACGAAGGCCTCATAAAATTAATATGAAACGTAGGCCTACCTAAAACGAATGCCTACCTAAAATAAAAAAATAAAAACTAAAATGCCAAAAAAAATAGCAAAGAGCTTCACACCAAATGGCAAAAAGCTCAAACATAGCTGGCAGGACCAACGTGTAGAATTCGTGAAACGTACAGGACAGAAGGAAACATAGTTGACAGTTAAAGTAAACAGAAATTAGAGTTTAGTCATAATAAATATTTTAACTACAGACATGTTACCAGAAACGAGTCGGCACGGTAAGTGGAGAGTAAACAAACTTTACAAACAGTATAGCGTTTTCCAAGCCTTACTAACAATTATCAGTGCAAGACGCTGCTATCTAATGCTATTGTTACAAGCGTATTATTACACTCTCCTTTATGGATCAGTCACAATTTTATCTGGATCCAACAGGCCCCCACGTGAATTCAACACCTTTTGTAGTCAAAGGAGTTGATTCAAACAATTGGTAAATCTGAAACAGACAAACAATGAGTTAACGACGCATGGCGTGCAGCACATAAGTCTTTGGTCATCACGTCAGCCCAATTCTGATCAGTGGCGACATATTCAAGTTTAATATCTTCTGACTTGCTTTTCTTTCTCACAAAATGATAAACTATATCAAAATACTTTGTACGAGACCTTTCTATTTGGGAGTTAGCATGTTGAATTGCTGCTTGCGAATCACAAAACACTGTAGTTGCTGGTAATTGAATAATTTCTTTCCTAATCTCTTGAACCATTGTACGCATCCAAAATATTACTCTTTCTCCCAGGCATAAAGCACGATATTCAGATTCGCACGTGCTGAGCGAAACAGTTTTTTGTTTTGTTTTACAGCACGCCAAAGTACAGGACTTCCCGCATAAGTCACCACTACACCACTAATTGATTTCCTGTCGTCTGGATCATCTGCATGACTTGCGTCCGTGTAGACTAGGAAACCCTCAATATTTCTTCGGTAAATTAGTCCTAATTATTTTCTTCGTCCCCTGCAGATACCTTAATATTCTTTTGGCTGCAGCCGAATGAGTTGGCCCTGGTTTTATTGAATGAATGGAGATGGCGTTTACTGCATAAGCAATGTCGGGTAGCTAAGGCTATGTTAGACAAAGATCCTTCTAATTGACGATACGGAATATTTTTCATTAACTCTTCTACCTTGGGGGTCAAAGTAGTAGTCTTCTTTAAATGTGTTCCTGGTGCAACGGGTGTACTAACAGGCTTACATGTCTCCATATTAAATTCCTTCAAGACTGGTTCCATATAAGTCTGCTGATGCAGTCCCACTGACCCATCTTCATACGTGCTTGATCCCTCAAACTGGATACCAAGTAAAAAGTTTATAGGACCTAAGTACCTGATTTCTAGGTCACTTTCTAAGATTTTTTAAAAACGTATACGCATGGACGCATCTTGTGACGCGCAGGCCAAGTCGTCGACGTACACAGTTATGATTCCTAGAACTCCGTCAACTTTTATCCAACAAACGCAGGCATCTGATAAACAATGCTGCATTCCATATTGTAACATGATCTCGTTAAACCTGTCGTACCAACATCTGGCAGATTGCTTTAATCCGTATGTAATATTGACAAGACGACAAATTTTATTTTCCTGCCCAGGTATAACGAAGCCTTCTGGTTGGCGCATGCTCACAATTTCATTTAGTCGGCTATTGAAGAAAGCTGTGGTGATGTCGTACTGGTCAATAAACCAGCCTTTCTGAATTGCTATACTTAATACCTGACGTATAGTAGACAATCCGGCTGTAGGACTGTAAGTTTGAAAATACGATTCAAGGTACCTTTGAATGTAACATTTTGCAAGCAGTCGTGCTTTATAACGATCAATACCTCCTATCGCATTTCTTTTGACGCAAAACACCCACCTGCAGTCAACGACTGCCACTTCTGGCTTCGGATCGTCTATCTCCCACGTGCCATTTGACATGAGACTACCATATTCAGCGTTGATTGCAGCAAGCCACTTGTCGGCGTCTTCACTTTCCATTGCTTTTTTGAAGGTCTGTGGAATTTTTGGCGCAGGGTCCAGTAGTGCAAAAGCTGTTTCAACATTGTCATCATTACAAACATTAATGAAACATTTATCTCGGTTCAGTTCTTTTACACACTTTTACCATATAAAGTTTTCATTATTTCTTCGCACGAGCCACCTGTTTTTAAATACCCACGTAAATTCGCTACCAATGCTTCTTGTGAGTCACTGCCATTTCTTCCCCCTGAAACAGTGTTCAATGCTGCTTTATTCTTAGTCATGCTTATAGTCATTCTTCTTGTCTTCACTCAGCACATGCACCTCTGTTGTGGAAGGCCTTGTTGTGGATGGGCGTTTGGGTTCCCTTTCTTCTTGATTGACTGAATCATCTTCGCTTGGTACCGATGACCTTGATTGATTCGGTTCCTCAATCCTTGTATCTTCGTTCCTTTCGTCATTTGGCTGATTTATGACTACTTCTGGGCTGGTTGGCCTTACATTTTCAGTCTCCTCTACTTCATTTTTGCTGTCGTGCGGCTCAACCTGTAATTCTTCTTGTTCTTCATTCGAGGGCACCACGCCATTACGTTCTACTGAACTTTCGACTCTGTCCCAGCTTTTGAAGAATAAATCCACGTCTTCTTGCGAATTTGATATACTGAAATTATACTCTCGTTCAAGGAAAATTGTATTTCTAGTAACTATTATGCACTTATCACGTAAGGTCCATAACCTGTAACAACGAGTATTTGGATCGTAGCCCACCATAATGCATTTTATTTCTCTGGATTGAAGCTTATTATGGTGCGGTTTAGGTACGTAGGCAAAACAAATGCAACCAATGGCCTTTAAATGTTTTATAGTAGGTTTTTGTGGCCTATTTAACCATAATTGTATGGGATTCACAAATTTATCGTTTTTATTCTTGCACCTGTTATGAATATAAGTGCTGTTAAAATAATAAGTGCTGTTTGCTGTTCACCCCAAAGATACATCGGCAGATTTGCTGAAATTATCGTTGCTCTCACTAGGGGCATCAATGTCCTACGAATTCTCTCAGCTTTTCCATTGCTTTCGGGATTGTAAATTCCTGTAGTTACGTGCTTGATCCCTCTAGCTTTAAAGAACTGTTTTAGGTCTGATCTCTCTGAATCGCTTTTATCGCTTTTAAAAACTTTAAGCTTGTTGCCCGTTTGTCTTTCGGCTGTAAGCACGCATTTTTACTAATTCAGTTACTTCTGACTTGTGTTTCATTAGATACGTTGCTACGTAACCAGAATAATCATCTGTGAATGACAGCATGTAAGAAAAGTCACCCAAAGCTTTAATTGGCATGGGACCCATTACATCACTGCATACGGAAGTAGACCTAACTTTGGGCCTTTCTTCTTTGATTGCGGGAAACGGCCTTCTAGCTAAATTTGCCTCTAGGCCAGGGACGACGCTAGAATCACTTTATTGGGGAGGCGGCAGTGGGGCAGCAATTTTAGCCAGGGGGGCAAACCGAAAAATTCACCTTTAGCCCCCCCCCCCCAAAAAAAAATTCAAAATAACATTCTTGTAATTCTTTCTCACACCGAATGTTCTTAACTATTTCATACCCTATTTTTTGGGAACATTTTTAAATCCAGCTGTAAAAAAAATGATCTATCAACTCTCACAGTAACAACTGGGCTCTATTGATGTAACCTCAAGTCCTTCTTTTCACTTTGAAAGAAAGTAACGTAGTTTTCTTAATAAATAACCAGAATTTTCTTCGTTTTTACGTTTTATTTCGAACTGATGAGTGGGGGGGCGGCAGGGGGGGCGGCCAAAAATGTGGTAGGGCGAGCGCCCCCCCTCGCCCCCCCCTTAGCGTCGTCCCTGCTCTAGGCACTCATGACATTGTAATATATTTTTAGTCTTGAGTGGGAGTACTAGGTCTCTGACGGCTTCTACATTTACCATTTTTTGTAAAGTTGAACAAGCCACATGCATGAATCTTTTGTGCCACAGTTCAATTTAATTATATTTAGTTGGGTTCCCATGTTTTAGTTGCATTTCCATGGCTAAGTCATTATTATCCATTTTCAGGTTAGATTCGGGTATTAATCTGTTCATTTCTTTCTTGTTGTTTATGCTAACAGGTTTCCCAGGTTTAAAACATATAAACCATTTTCAAGATAACCCCTTGTCACTACTTCAAGACCTTTGTATATAACGCATACACTTTCTTAAAAAACAGCATGGCAACTGCTAGCTGTTGCAGCTTTGACTGAAAAGAAACTTACTTATAAGTTCGGTACGTATAATGTGTCTTTTAGAAATACTCTATTTTTAAGCCACTTAAAAGTTAATCGCACGTACTAATAGTTCGAAAGTTAAATGAAAATTAGAAGATTGCTACTAGCGGTAGCAATCTTCAAGTTTTCGTTTAACGTCCAAAGTATTATTCCGTGCGATTAACTTGGCTAATAGGATTGGCGGCCTTTCCCTGGTTGAATGATATCACTACTTTGAAAGGCCGACCCTTTTTGGAAACTTGGCTGCTCTTATACCAGTTTTGGTTTTGGGTGGATATCACAACTTTCATAGGCTTGTGAATGCAAAGAATTCTACTGTCTAATAGTCACCTGTACCTTTTTTATCTGGAGTGTCTATACATTTTCTAATTCAATAAATTTTACGTTTGCCATTGCCCAATTATCCGTTACATCAGCCAAATGGACGTGGTTTGGCTTATTATATGGCCATGTTTCACATGCTTAAGTCTATTTAACCCGATTTTTGAGCGCACTGGCTAACAAACGCTGATTTTCGTTTGCTTCGCTCACTCAATCAGCGCATCCCCCTTCACTTGACCCTCCCGAGATTAACGTTGATCATTCAATCATGAACACATGCTACAAACTCACGGAATGGTAAATGTTCATACAGTTATAATATTCTGGTGGCAGACGAAGATTACTAAACTAAACAACTCACAAGCTATTTACAATTACTCGCCACTTACATTATTGCAAAAACAGTAAGTCTACATAAAATAAACTGTCCGCGTCATGTTATTGAGGATACTTTCTCTTCATAAAGAACACGTTCCCACCTGTGCTGACGATGTGAATTTTGTTTCCTAATCTTCTTTCCAGCAAAATTGTCCGTTTTATCGTGATGGAGCAGAAAATTCAGTTTGGATTCGTGTAACGTAAAAAGACAAGACCAAACCTATGCAATAAAAGATAAAGATATTCTGTGTCTTAGTGAACCACCTATTAGCAAAAATAGTGCATTCTGACAATTAAGTACTGAAACGATAAGCGTGTAACACTTAAGCATGTTATAATCTACTGTTGGATGACAATACAAACAATGGTTACAACAATAATTTTGCACGTACGAGCTACTTCAGGGCCACGTACTTCTAGCTGCAACCCCTATTTTAGAAAAAAGCACTTCCCCATATGACGCTTTACCTGTTGGTACGGTAGGAGGGCGAATGCACCACTTGCTACGGGTATGAAGA
>JAHWFP010213749.1:452-24077 GCA_023313725.1 Lithobius niger
CCCTGGTGTCTTAACACACCTATGTGTTGTGCTATTATTTTCAGGCCCGTGTCCAGGTATTCATGATGGAGGGTTCAGTATTGCCTGTAAGGAAAACGGAAGAATTTTTTTTATTTATACTGTAGAATGGGGAAAAATGGTGAAACCTTTTACTCGTACTAAGCTTTCTCCAAAACGACGAGTAGGATTTTTGGAGAAAGTCTGCGCCTTTGGAAAATTAGGGGGAAGGGTGTCCTTCCCCCCCCCCCCCCCCCAATCTACGTGCCTGAGTTCTACTAATGATTTTTGTTGTTTTCCGATTTTTTCGACCTAAAACGGTTCACGTTATTTATTTTTCCGTTACGTCAAAGTAGCCTTTTCCGTATCTCAAGCCAGCTAGCCAGCCTGAAAGACGTGTAGTGAATGGGTTGAGCCACAGAGACGAGTCCAAATGGGTCGCCAGTGATGGGGGGGCTGGGTGGAGGACGAAGTTCGTTGGTGTGTTTGTAGGAACGAATTGCTAGCTGGTTCTGGTGTTACTACGTGACACCAGGGATGCTTTGTACTTGGCTCCGAAGGTTGCGGCACTTTAATATGAGAGTTGTTGCACGGCCGGACTATAGGAAGCCAAGCAAGTTAGGCGTTCTTGGTGAGGGCTGGCCGACCTTGGCTTGTCTAGACGTCGCATCAGAGTCTGTTAGGCCGAAGGACAAGCAAGAGTTATCCTGTTTCCTGACTAGACTTGCCTCAAGTGCCCTTCTTTCTTCCGTTGTTTGTTTTTGTGCGGGGGCCATTAGCAGTCATGAGCTTGTAGCAGACTTGAATTTGCATTTTACGTTAGCGGAAATGGGTTAAATATGGCATGACTTTTCTGTTTTTTTTTTGGGGGGGGGTATTTATTTTTTTTTTGTGTATTTTTAAAGCTTTCGTGATTCCGTATTAAAAGGACATACCGTCTCACTAATTTCGAGCATCCTGCGCAAAATAACTTTCGCAACTTTTACACACATCAGGAGTGAATGTAGCACAACCGTTTCTCACGAGTGGAAACATAAGAAAATGAATGCCTTTCCAACATTTACACACCTTTGAATGTTGCAAAACTGTGCGATTCAGGAAAGCCCAACCAGGAGAAATGTACCTTTAAATAAAGAATCCATACGGTAATTCTCGTTTGTTAAATCGAAACAAAAATTCTCAGGAGGAATTATTCACAGTGTTAATGTATTTTGTTAATAACTCTTATAATAATACACAAAATGTTGCTAAAAATCTGAGATGAAAATCTGTTTAGTCCCTTTGGGTGGACTGGTATAGACTATTTCCGTACAAATTTTGATAAAAAAAAAAGTTAAGTCACGCTGTATATTTCCCGAACTAAATTGCTCGTAAAACAACCGGAAATTGCCGTCAGATGCGGATAGAAAACCTGGAAACGTCAGAGAAATAAAAGACTTTAATAATTATCTGAACCCTGTGAAAACGTCTGACTAACTCAAGCTATAAGTTTACACAGAGTTGAGCTAACTGTTTAAGTTTTTTTTTATTTCTCTGACGTTTCCAGGTTTTCCATCCGCATCTGACGGCAATTTCCAGGTGTTTTGCAAGCAATTTGGTGTGGGAAATATACAATGTGACTTAACGTTTTTATCAACATTTGTACGGAAATACTCTGTACCAGTCCACCCAAAGGGACTAAATACATTTTCATCTCTGATTTTCAGCAACAATTTGTGTATTATTATAAGAGTTATTAACAAAATACATGAACACTGAGAATACATGCTGAGTATTCTTTCCGCAAAACGTGCACCATGCTCGACTTAGAACTGAAAAGACCACACCTTTCTACTTAATAATTATATAAATCTAAGGTTACTCGTCGCTGAATGGTTACCGTTAAACAAACCACAAATCTACCGAGTTTTTCACACTTACAGGAAGTGGTTTGCTTTCATTCTCATTATGTCCTAATTTGGGTAATGACGTCATCTCCTTTAATCATCGGACTTTTACGGGAACATGAAGCTGATTCGCGTTCGGATTCGGAGCTATATGTTTTAACTTTGTTTACGAGTGGCATAAAAATGAGGTTTAGGCCTCCTTAATGTGGAAAAGTCAGCGCACACGTAGACGAAATTACAGGTATAGGATGACAAAGTGCGGCGGGGGGGGGGGGGGGAGCTATTCCAAATACAGGACAACATCGCAAAATTTATCATCGAAAATCGAAATCGGTACCGTCGATCGAAATTACTTCGGAGAGTCGTTTTGCGGAAAGAAATCAAAATTTTTCAATCCGTATGCGACTTTTACTTTTCTAAAAAATGTAATTTCTGCGTTTTAGCACTAACTCCATTCCAGCAAATTTTTCTCAACCTTCAGTCTCGGAAAAATTAGGTCTGGAAAAGAATTTCTTGCTAAAACACACAAATTATCAATTTCATAAAAGGGGAGGGGGGAGGGGATAATTACAGCCGATAATTCAGTGGAATTTGCAGATTGGACAAAAATGTATTTTATGTTTTTTTTTTCATTTCATGTATTCCTTGATTTTTTCAAAAAATTCTGCAAATTCTCTGAGATTTCGGCCCTATTTTAATTTTCCCTGAGATTTACAGGTTTTCAAGGGTTTCCATGTTATGTTTGACACCTACACAAAATGGTGGGATGGTGGAACTCAGCCTAACTACTTGAGGTATGGTGGTGTTCTGATCAGTAATGGAAAAGACCCTGGCAGAATTTTTGCCTGAACTGCCAGTCAGCGTAGTGTAAGAGACGACCAGTACAGAGTTCGTACAATTACTGGAAAAACCGGAAACACTAGAAAAAAAATTTGAATAGTGTTGTGTACTGTAAAATACTGGAAATTCCTGTGCAATCGAGGAAGAATTTCTTTCGATCCCTACCACGAGCAAAGGATTATTGGTTCGAATCCCAGATTAGCTTCTTCCCTTTCTAGACTTATTTCTACTTCTGGTACGTGTATAGTAATGGCGAGTAATGGTCAAAATTGATCAAACTAGTGTCCTTCAGATGGCTTTGCATTGTTATTAAAAAAAATTGAAAGCTTATATAAATCAATTAAGAGAAACCTTAAACTGCAGCCTACTGAAAAGTGTAAGAAATGGAATAAAGCGAAAGAAAACAAGTTGTAATTAGGGATGTACCGAATATTCGGTAATTATTCGGTATTCGGCCTATTCGGCCAAAAATTCAAGTATTCGGTATTCGGCCGAATATTGATTTTGGCCGAATAACGATATTCGGTATTCGGCCGAATACTGATTTTGGCCGAATAGTGATATTCGGTATTCGGCCGAATAGTGTTAAGATTTGTTGGTATTCGGGCGAAAATTTTTTTAGTAAATATTTTTATGCAATTTCGTTAATGTAAGAACGTTTAGCTAAGCATTTAGTTTTGATTTGTGAGGAGTTGTCTTCTGGCATTCATAAAAGATGAAAAAATGACCAAATATGTTTGATTTACAGGTATTGATTTACGAGCATTCGGTCGAATAATTCGGTATTCGGCCTATTTGGCCATTATTTCGCGTAGGACCGAATAATTCAGTATTCGGCCGAATATGTAAATTGTTTGGTGCCGAATATTCGGTATTCGGTATTCGGCAGTTTAACTATTCGGTTGCATATTCGGTATTCGGTAGCCTATGTTAAGTATTCGGTTGTATTCGTAATACGGTATGCGGCAAATTTTGTATTCGGTGAATCCCTAGTTGTAAGATAAAGCTGCGAGCGTGTGTAGTAGAAGAATATAGTAGTAGTTTTTAAAGCAATACGAAATATAAAAAAAAAAAAAATTGGAAAGTCCATCACAGCCTAAAGGCTGCAGTTTGGCTGTAAACTCTAAAGTCTAAACGACTGCAATTATTGTTTGGCATAATTAAATTATTACCAAAAAACCTACTGAATAATAAAATCCAGGCACAATTTTAGTTTACCTAACTGGGATAAAAACTCAGGTTAGTCGACAGTATCTTCATCCAAAGACTGACAATCTCTTCAAAGATGAACTATAACAAAATATTTAAGACATGAAAAGTCATCCTTGACGTATTTTGTTAAGCAGAACGTTTACTCTTAATTGTATTTGTGACGTGGTTTAGGCCCTTGCTAGGTGTTTTAGGTATTGTGGTTTGCAACACCTACACAGATGGTGCGGTTTACAACACTTGTAGACGTTGCGATTTGCAATTCCTATAGACGTTGTGGTTTACAACACCTATACAGACGTTTTGGCTACAACACTTACAAATGCTGTGGTTTACAACAATAGACGTTATAGTTTGCATATAGACGTTGTGGGTTACAACACTTATAGACGTTGTGGTTTGCAACACCTATTCTGTAGACGTTTAAACACGCAACAGAAGACTGAATTTAGACGTTGCGTTTGTGCTTTACAATACCTAAAACCTCATTTTAAGACCAGAGCGTACTTATAACGAGTTTTAGAATTATTTAGGTGTTGTAACCCACAACACTATTTTTGCAGTGTAAAATAGCCACTCACCGTGGCCTGCAAACTTTCCAACTTTCGTAGTGATTCTTTCCCGCGGTTTTATTTCATTGGTCACCCCCACCACCTCGCAGCCTTGCGCCAACCCCCCCCCCCCCCCACCCACCCCGCAGCTTTTTTCCAGACTTTTTTCCTAAGTTTGGTGAAGTCTCAAAACTCCAATTTTTTGAACTTTCTCATGACATGCTTTTTTGTTAAAAGGTGGAAAGTTTTAAGAATACCGTGGCTCCGTCAGTTACCCGTTATGTCGTTAACCTTTGCCGTCGATAATAATTATTTTTCATCCTAACGAGGACGAGGGAAGTCGGAAGGAAAAAACTGCTGCGCTAAAAGAAAATGTCAGACATCAGACTAATATTCATCAAATTACAGGTGCATTATCGCAAGTAAATTGCTTAGGCCTAAACCTCCACTTCTAAGCCAAACTTCTCACTCCAACCCAAGAACAAGTAGGCCTAAAAGTCCCTTAAAACCTTTAGCTGATGCATCACCAATTTTTGTAATAATTACTTAATTAGGCATGCGTTGATCCTTTCTGGTGTGTCATCGCCCTATTAAAAATATTATAATGTTGTAATACCGAAATCACCTAAACACTAATGGGCTGTTAAAATTAATTCAAAAAAAAAAAGGAGGTGGGCCATAACGAAGTAACAATTTATTTTTTCCAATCTATAGCGTCTGATACAAGGAGGGTGTTTAGGCCTAATTCCATCGCGAAAAATTCTCAGTGAATGCAATCGTTCACATACGTAGCAGATATATACGTGATCTGGGTTCACGATGTAGCATTAACGCAGTGACTTTATTCTCATTGATTCACAAATTTAAGTTTATTATTTTACTAGTTTATTTAGTTTCCTTTATGTATGAAGCTTTTAGTCAATTTCTATACTACCCTATAGCAGAAAAATTACGATCTAAAATGCTCTGTCAGAAAGCATGAAATTACCTAGTTAGTGTTACTAGGTAATTTCAAATTTCACGATTTCTAACCTTAAAGCATTTTTGAGGGGTGGCCCGTAGCTTTGCCAGGGCTGTTAATAGACCATTACCAGAAACGATTGTTGTATATTTATTTCTTGTGGTTTTTTTTCCCGCCAGTGCATTGGCTTCGTGTTTTGATTTGTTACGGGATGTAAAGTGGATCGTGCCAATATGTCGACTATTTGTAGAGTAGTAATCATTGGTTTTACTTTTGCACTTACATATTTATTTATTTGTATATTTTCAGGTGGAGGTGGTTCCTTGTGACGCCAATGGCCGAGAATATACGGAGCAAGACGATATGTTCGTGGACGTACCCGAAGAATTGGTGGGAAAAGACTTACATTTCAACGTTAAGTTGACGAACGCACGAGGTCTCCCTAACAGATACACCGTAAGTGAACGAATCACATATATTATTATTAATTTCTTTAGCATATAAAAATCACATAGAAACAACAAACAAAAAAAACGATAAAAAAAACGATAAGTTTACAAAATAACGACAAAATAAATAAAAACAGTGACGTATCACACGACCACGAAGTTAATTACCTTCATACCATCCTATAGAGCAGTGACATTTGCCGCCATATTGGCACCATTATGGGTTTTGGAGGGCATAACTACAAGGTACACTACATAAAAATGGAGGGGAAAAACAACGGAAGAGCAGATTTCTTAGGCTTAAAATAACGTTGTTTTCCCCAACATCTCCTAGACGCCACATTTTAAAACGGATTTTTGGGCAAGGGAAAGACTAATGGTAAGTAAATAGACCGTTGGGGCCGTACTTGATGGGGAGAATCGAGAAAAATGGCGCTGGGAGGTATATCCCTTTAATTGTAAATCTTCTGGCTATTCTCGCCTCTACCAGAGCAGGCGGTTTAAGAGAAGTCTATACGTGGTAACCATGGCAATGACACGGACGCAGATGTTCTCTTAGTGCCTCACGACACAAAGTACGATGCGTGCGGCATGGCAGCGTCGATTTATGACGACTTGAAGGAAGCGATTTTTGCCGCAGTACAAGACGGCAGAAAGCAGTGCAAAACTGATTTCGGAATGCCAGCATTCGACGGTTTGTGTTTCGATAACCCCGAAATGGATGCCGTATTGGATTCTGATATTGGATTCTGAACGATTCCAACAAAAATCGCGCGTTTTAGGTCTAAGAAATCACTCTTCACAGCATCGGCTTCAGTATGACTCCCTTCTGTTTCTCTCTGCAGTGCCCCTTGCAGCTTACCATTAAGGCTCCAGCATAGAGTTATATACAGTAATACTACGTCGTGTCACTGCTCTATAAGATCATTTACTTTGCTAACTTTTAACGGACGGAAACGACTTTGGTACAGCAGTAATGCAAACTGGGTAATTACAGGGAAGCATAAAACCCTATCTGCACAAAACCCCATGTAGTAACTCTAGTTACAGGGAATCATAAAAACCCTATCTGGATATCATAAATGCATACAACTCTGAATACCCATGTAGTAACGCATGCTTTGTATTCCACCGCTCGTCACAAGATCTGTGAGAAAAGCTGCGTTTCGCTTCCTGGCGCAGGTCAGTTGATTTGATAGCGCCAAAAATCTCATGTCACCAAAGCAATGCTAGAGGCGTGTTCATCCCAGCACGGCACGCGCGAAAATGGGCATAGATTAGCCATAATTACCACACCCCAGTCGGCCTTGGCTTGAAAAACAAAACCCCTTCCTCACTTCAACGTAGTTTAATTGCTGCTTGCCAACTTATATATGCTTGGACTAATCGTTGCACAAATGATATTTTTCACACACATTTCTCAGATAAAAACTGCAGCCTAATTTCTAACTTGTTTTCCGCTAAAACAAAGTTCGGTAGCTGGCCGCATTGGGTCGCGACTCGGGAACATAAAGTGGTGGAAATTGGAGCTCGTGGAGACTCCTCCTTTAAGATGGATTTATAAGAGATCTTCTCACTCGCCGAACGCTATTTGCTAGACAACCGTTATTTATTTGCGATTAGTTTCCAGTTTCTACTAAATGAATGCGGCAATGCATAAACAATTAAATGTATTATAAAATAACAACAAGGATAAATACCAACGTGCAACAGTAATTTTAAACATTCCTACAACATTGTTGCTATTTCCAAAATTTTTATTCTCGCACAAAGAACAGCTTCTGGCAGTGATCAGACGACGGTAGAATAAATAGCTCCTCGCAGAGCGAGATCAGAATCCAATATGGCATCCATTTCGGGGTTATCGAAACACAAACCGTCGAATGCTGGCATTCCGAAATCAGTTTTGCACTGCTTTCTGCCGTCTTGTACTGCGGCAAAAATTGCTTCCTTCAAGTCGTCATAAATCGACGCTACCATGCCGCACGCACCGTACTTTGTGTCGTGAGGCACTAAGAGAACATCTGCGTCCGTGTCATTGCCATGGTTACCACGTATAGACTTCTCTTAAACCGCCTGCTCTGGTAGAGGTGAGAATAGCCAGAAGATTTACAATTAAAGGGATATACCTCCCAGCGCCATTTTTCTCGATTCTCCACATCAAGTACGGCCCCAACGGTCTATTTACTTACCATTAGTCTTTCCCTTGCCCAAAAATCCGTTTTAAAATGTGGCATCTAGGAGATTTTCTGTTGAATATTGTTAACTATATTTAAGAACTACCCGTTCCTATATGATCCTTTGCGCGCCTTGAAGTTTTATCTGTGTGTGCACAGTACTAATTTTAATCGTTTGCTAGTTATTACTATGAGATTCAAAATCTAACCGACTAATCAAGTAAAAATTAAAATTAATTATTCCAATAGATCGCCGAGCAAAATTATAAGACACTAGTTTAGAAAATTATAAATTGTGATTTTAAAATACGAGAATCATTCCGGTATGTGACGACACAATTAATGAGTTCACGCTTGCTTGTCTATTAGGTGCAATGCCAACTGAGACAGTAGCTGCATTTTTTGCTGCGAGGAAGGAAACTGCTGTCTCAGTTGACCTTGACTGTGGTAAATGCGAGGATGCGATCGGCGCGTAGCTGTTATAAGGGAGACGGAAAGTTATAAGGCAGACGGTATGTTATAAGGCAGGCGGTATGTTATAAGGCAGGCGGTATGTTATAAGGCAGCGGTATGTTATAAGCCAGCGGTATGTAGTTTTAACCTAGCAAAAGCTAGCGAGCGAGAAAATTTACGTTGCAGCGAGTCGTCGTGTAAGCACGCCCTTAAGTCACTACCCACCAAAAAAAAAAGGAGTGTAAATGCATGCATGCATGTCAATAAACCTCCTGTAGTGTAGTGAAGAGAAATAAAACTGCAGTGAGAATGTCTACAGCAATTCACTAACTGGTTTCATGGCCTGACACATGCTTGCCGGCGGTTCGCATGCGACCTTGAATTCCTTGAAGAGCCTTAAATTTGAAAGCCCAAAATTCAAGGCTTAAAAAACCTTGAACATGGAAATTTCCAAAGTAAGCATCTTTCATAAGGTCATTTGGGTGAGAAGCCTTTTTCACAGAAGAAAAGGACTTAACTGACGAAATATTTGTATTTATTTATTTATTTAAACCTAAATGAATATTAGACTACTGTTACAGTACTGACTGCATTATTTCTTTAAAAAAAAAAAGTACACTTATCAAATTCAAGACCCTTGAAAATTTCCATTTTCTAAGGCCTTCAATTTGATGAAAATGCCATTTTTTAAAGAAATAATGCGGTCAATTATACTTGTAGCAGTAGTCTAATGTTAATTTAAGTATAAATTAAATAAAGTCATTTTATTCTTTAAAGTCCTTTTATTTATAAAGTCTTAATACTAATTTAGGTATAAGTTAAGTGAGTCCTTTTCTTCTGTGACTTCCCTCGGGTTCTACTAGAAATAGAACGTGAGAGGTGCAGTGCAGTGCAAGGAATTTGTGCCAGAAGGGTCAGATGTGCAAGTGCTGTTCCACTGGCTGTTAGCGGCTATATTTCTCCTCCCTCCTTGTCCAATGGTGGAAGGGGAAAAACGTAATGATCACACTCCGTACTTCAAACTACAATTATGCAATTTCTTATGATACGAACAAGTTCTGCAGTAAATGTTAGAAATCTACTACACAATAGTGCCTGCATCGACGTTTAGTGAACTGGAATTAAAAAAGAGCAAAAGAGCCTTGAAATTATATAAGTTGGCCTTGAAAAGCCTTGAAAATGGTTTGGTCTGTCTTGTACGACAGTTAAAATATTTACAGTTTTAATATTTGCAGTTAAAATATTTACGACGTTTGTTTTAGTGTACTTATCATTGGAATTTGTACATGGATTTCCATAGGTGTTTATATTGTTTAACTTTTTTCTTGCATTGATAACATTTATAAAAAAATAATAATTAATAATAATAAAAAATAACACCTGACACAGCCTAGCTTCCGTTAAGATTCAGTGAGCGCTACCGTACAACCAGTTAGGCTTAAATCTTCCTATTCTTGCTGGAACTTGAAAAAAAAAATTTCAAAATGATGTGGGAACTGGTAGGTGTATTTAACTGAGACCATTTTTGTTTAATTCGTAAAGCTTGATGTATTATCTCTCGCATATGAAGTTATTGAATATTGAACCTCAAACTAATTTCTTATGGAGTAAGTGCAGATGAGTGGTGCAGTATGAATGGTGATTTCCCATTTTGCAGAAAATAAAATGATTAAGATTTTTCAGCGAAAGGGGAATTCCCTTTTTGGCAAAATTCCGTTTTGCAGAATCAAAATGGTCTTTAATAATTTAATATTGGAGAAGTTAAAAGATCATTCCTAATTGGAAGGAATTTGTTGTTAATTGCGGTTGTAGTTATATGTTTAGCCGCATCGAGTGCGGCAGCACAAAGGAGGCACATAATTTGAAAAAAAAAAACAACAACTGTACGGCGAAACAGGAGTTCCCGTTTTATTCTCAGCGAAACGGAATTCTGCAAAACGGGACATGACCGAATAAAGTGTTAAATAGGGATTGGTCAAGATTAATTTACTTACGCTCGTTCGCCAGGACCATAAACTTCCAATTTGCGCCACCGATCTAATCTGAAGTTATTTCGTCAGACAGTGGTGATGACCTTGACAGACGTTATCAAGGTCACAGTCCTTACACTCATCTGATTTCTCACTGTGTTGTCATTTTACTCCTTTAAATTTTATCTTCTAATATATCGAATCATCTGGCACATGTTCTGACTTGGCGTTTTAGACCACCCTGCCTGGCCCATTGACGTAAACTTTGATCTGACGTTTTAAAGTTATCAAAATAACGGTTAATTGCGGTTGAACAACAATCATTGCTTTGAGAAATAGTCTTGTCTAGCGCAAAAAGCTGTTGAAACCTTTAAAGATAAAAAAAAATGGTTGTGTATTAAAATCAGTTCTGATGTTCTGATTTAGACGGGAATTTTAATGAATGGCCATGATGGGAGGATTTAAAAATCAACAACAAACAAGTGAAGCCAAGCTGTTGGAAATTTACAATTCAGACCTGATAATGAAGAAATACAGATTTTCAATCCTGGAATTCCGCAAAATAATCAAAAGAAATTTCTGGTGGCAACTGTCCGGTTTGTCCCTGATTTCTTCTAAAAGGCAGTCAGACCATTGTCTTATATATTATCACACTACTTGTCATGGTCAGACGAACACACTAATGAAGCAAGGTACAAAGTTAGTGCAAACGTGGAAACTAGTTAGTATAGGGCCGCAATGGTTGGGGTGCATGGCCCCAGGGCCCAAACACGGTCCGTGGGGCCCTCCGAACGGTTCAGACAACAAATAATGGTGGGACAACGCCAGGAAAAAAAAAGAAGTTCCTCAAATATTAATATTATTTGCTGTAGGAGACCCCATTTTCATTGGTTTTCGCGGGCCCTGTGAAATGTAGTTGCGGCCCTGCTATGATCAATGATAAGTTAAATTAGATACGTTGGTTATAGTTAAAGTTAGGTTAAGTTAGACGACGGGTTGTTTCCGAGTGTGTTGTACCGAAAATACGTGTTGTGGGGAGGGCAGGGGCAAACAACCAAACGTATGAATAGGAAAAATGCTACGGCACCGTAAGTTATCTAGGTTTCATTCTTCACTGTGTCTTTATGGTTCTTTGTCAGATTATCTTATTGTTTTCATTTATTTGTTACTAATTGTAGAAATGCTTTTAATCAGTAATGCGTATTCCGGTGTATTCTACTATCTCGATGGTGGCCCATTACAAGTTTTCCTGTAAAGCTTCGGGATACAATTAAATAAATTAAAAAAAACTTGGTAGGAAATATTAGACAAAGTACGAACTACTACACCCGAAATTGCCGAAACAGGTATTACAGCTTTTTTACGTTGGTTTCGTCCTTTTTTTTTTTTGCTTTCGTCCACTTTCATTTTGCTTTTGTCCATTGTTGTACTGTTGTTATACAGACTGCAACAATGGACGAAACCAACGTAAAAAAAACTGTAAAAACGAAATATAGCAAACAAACAAACAAAAAACAAGCGTTCAATTTCGAACACCCCCCCCCCCCCCCCCGCCCCCTTCCTCATCCCCTCACGCTCTTAAAAAAGAAATAAACTTCGTCTTCGATATGCCACTGATTGTGTGGCAGAGACGAATGGCTCACTTTTTTTTTGAGTGGGTCAAGATTATTATGGTCACAGATGTTGATCCAGTCTTGACTCACGACCCAACTAAGATCTACTGTCTACTGTCTTTTCAAACATCTGGTTTCTGAAATACAGAGCAAAAATTTAAAAATAGTGTCAAATACTAAAAATGAAGCTTGCAAAATACAACTTCTAGGTTCTCCGGTAGAAACATGCAATTAACTCCCCTCCCACCCCAGGAAAATGAGACCTTCAGGTTTTTTCAACGTTTTGCTGTTCCGTGTTTGTATCTCATTCACAAACCCTCAATTGCAAGCAGTTGTGTTTCAAGTTTCGTATTACGGTAGTCCAAACGATGCTTGCTGAGGTGTCTTTTCAACTGCTAAGTTTTAAAACCGTCGATCGATCGGTCGGGCAATTGAGGGTCAATCGAATTTGATTATACTGTGTAGTCTGCGATGGTGTTTGAGATGGCGTTGTTTAGAAGGTGTTTAGATGGTGTTTTAGACGTAGCTAAGCTAAGATGGTGTTTTAGGCGTTTTAGATGGTGTTTAGATGGTGTTTTAGACGTAGCTAAGCTAAGATGGTGTTTTAGGTGTTTTAGGCGTTTTAGATGGTGTTTAGATGGTGTTTTAGACGTAGCTAAGCTAAGATGGTGTTTTAGATAGTGTTTTATGGTGTTTTATGGTGTTTTAGATATATACATAGCTAAGCCAAAAGGAGTAATATGGTGAGACTGGGTCATGTTGGGTCAGTGGGTCAAAAAGGAGAATGGAGCAAACTTTCTTTGAACCATCCTAACCGAATTCGAGCCGTGTCCATTGCTAGTCATTTTGCCTGGATCCAGAAATGTAGGCTTAATAAATACGATAATTTCATTTTGCCAAAACCGAGAAATGACGATAATCACCGGAATATTAGTGTACTACCAAATGGCTGTTATCCTTACTTAAATTCGTAAATATATATCAGTGGCGTAAAGTACAGGTATGCTAGGTACGCACTGAATACGGGACCAGACTGCTAGGGGACCCGGCTGGTCTGCGAGCATCCGTAATTAACAAATCCGCGTAAAAAACAAGGTTGATGCTTAATGAAGAGTTGTGCTGCGAAAGGATGAATAACTTTAAAAAAATCAAATAATAGTATGGAAGCATGTTTTATCTGCTAACCACAATAAAGTAATTTTCATGTTCAAGTTACTGTATCACACATCCACGATCTTCTGCGTCACAAAGGCAGTGTCAGTTAAACAACTGATTTTGATGACATTTGGATTTGATCGATAAATAATGAAAATATTTTAATGCACCAGATTTCATGAAAATTGGTGCAGCCGTTTTCATGTAGCCAAAGTCTTAGGACTTGTTTAAAAAAATAAGGAAGTGGGGAAGCGGGAGGCCCACACAGAAGTTTTGCATAGGGGCCCAGCCCAAATTCGTTACGCCACTGTACGGTATACATGTATGTGCTGTTACTTTTTGCCGTAGCTTATTCTTCCGTTTGCGGCTCTCCTTCCACTGTATAAAACGCGTTGGAGCACCGCACGCCCTCTATGAATCCAAAACGCTACTAATGCTTTCTGAAATGGTCAGCAACACCGAGGAGTCCCTCCAAACCTCGCTCCAAACACACTTGATTAAAAACGAAATCGAAATCGGCAGTCAATTAGCATTTTGCACTGTTGGTGCTCCATCGTTTGTTTTGTTCAAATGGATTGAAAAATAAAAGGAATGATTAAACAAAAGAAATACTGTAATTGTGGTACCGCGTCAACTATCTCCGTAAACTTATCCTCGCATTCTAAGTTCTACTGCAGTACCGGCCAGATCTAGATGAAAAATAGCATACGCGACTAGATGCGATTGAGTTGTTTTGTTTTCGCTTTCTGTCAGCAGAGGGCGACACTTACAGTACAAAGAATGCCAACTTTCCTTCCTGGGTATTTCTCGATACACGAACGTATCGCTTTTTTTTTTTCAACGCGCAGAGAAATAGCTTAATTCGGGCTGAGTGATAACTTTAAAAACTGTTAAAAAATAATTTTATAGATGATAAAAATTTGTCACGCAAATCTACGTAAGAATTAAAATTATTATTTCAAAAACGTCCACTAGCTGCCAACAGATGTCGCGACTCACTAATCAAAGATACGATTTGCTTGGCCAATTCCCGAACTGACCTCGAAGAAATGGTCCAGTCGTGGCGGCCATTATGGCTACCTCCCTAATATTGTTATAGATCGATAGTTTACTCTTTACATGCCATGGGCTGGCCTACGCGGAGGTGTAGTTAATGGCTCCCTCCAACGGTAATTGTGGCCACTAAAGTGCAAAGACTGCATAACAGCAATAAAACCAAATTTTGTTAATTTGAAGGATCCGTTTCGCAACGTTTATTTCCATTGGCATCAGTTTTTATTTTATATCTGAATGTTGTATGAACTGGCCGTTGTTTACATTGTTTCCTTGCGGCATTTAAACGTTAGTGGTCGCAAAATGTGCGAGAGTACAATACGCATGGAGGCTTGCTTACTTGAGGATGCGATAGACAAAGCCTATCCCAAAATTTTCGAAAACTAATGTAAAAATGTAAAAAGTATGTAAAATAAAACATACATTGTACTAAGTACTACTTTCTTAAATGTTATGAAATTAGAACGTTTCCCATCTCAGAACTGATAGAGAATATAACACCAGTGTTACGAGTTGAAATCTTCGAAAGTGGTGTCGCGCATTGAAATCTTTGAACTGATGGGGACTATAGTAGCGGTGTTACAAGTTGAACTCATCTAACTGATGATGTCTATGGTAGTGTATTACGAGTTCAGAAGATGTGACATCATTATTGGATGAAAGTGGCTTTATTTGCCTACACGCCAGTTTTACCTGTTGAATTTGGAAGTTTTGAACAACACTAATTAAGAAGTACCTTCCCAACACGTGCTTACTTTTCCTTAATTCTTCATGTGACATCACGCTTTCTCAACTCGTTTTGTGATGCATATAGTTGTTGGTTTATGTGTGTAACTTTTTTTTTACTGTTGTGATAAATGTAATGAGCTCGTATCAAAGTGGATTGAAAACTCAACCCATGATTTCTAGACTATTTTGCATGATGGTAATTAATGCTTTGGTATTTTTACAGGATATTTATTGCAAATACAGCGTCTACAATGATGCCGATGAGATAAGAACGGAAATAATTCCCGACACCACAAATCCTAACTTTAATCACACCAAGATGTATTCATTCAGACCTGTTTCCAGTGACGTAAGTACATGCTTAGTAAAAATTAAGAGATACGTATAGGTTTTCACCATTAAAAGTGGTGGTGTAGCAAAATTGCTGTAGGTACGCCGAGAGGTTGGTTCAGACCTGGGGTCAGTATTCATCCATACCAGTGTCCCCTGAGGAAGTTTGGATTGATATTTTTCTATATGCAGATTTTGGTGACAGCCTGGGACCTTTTGGGCTTCAAGCCTGTGGTAAGAAGCCCCACTTGCCCCACTCTCTTGGTGCCCTTGTCGCTACCACCATAGATTTACTCCTAGTCACATCACTTAAACTTAACTGGCATCAGTGAAGTTTGATTGACTACGGCTTACACTGACTTCCTGTTGGTAGCCATTTTAGATTCGATTACGCCTCTTTCAAAGGTGGAAATGTGGTGCCTGCCTTCTCCTTTCAAATTTTTGCCGTGATCTTTCATCCCTTTACATGAGTAAAGCAACCAAATTTGCTACTTCGAAAAGCAAGATTCTGTTCACGCAAATACACAGGTTATCAAAATTATTGTCAACATTTCACGTTGTGCAAATTTTCGAAAGACATTGAAACACAGGATGGAGTTTGTGTCCCAATGTCGTCGGTCTTCATTAGGCTGTCTTCTTCTTGTTAGTCCTTTTGAACTCTATGTCAGAACGTTTGCTAACCGAATTTGAAACACATGTGTTACACCACTGATCTGCAAGAGGCTTATTGGGACCACTAAGGTGGGATAGGCTGCACCTGGTGCTGAGCTGATTCTGTGGATGAGGTGTTGGCGAGGGGGATGTCCTTTACTTCATGATGTTTTGTGGTGATGGATCCTATGGCCTGAAGATGGTGAAACGGTAAATGCCGTCAAAAATTGATGATGAAGACACTAAAATATGAGCAGATGGTAGAATGATAGCCTGTATCAGTCAGCCATGGCACCAAGGCCTCATCTTTCCAAATTCAAAGGAACATTAAAAAAATATAACCCAGTTCTTCGTAATTTTGAAAGTCCTAATAGAATTAATAGCTACATTTAGTTGCAGCTATTGAATAAGACTGAATTCTCAGTCTTAATTTCTCTGTAAGTTCTTGGTGTAGGATTTGGGTGTTGACAAGAGCAAAACGAATGCGGAATTTGGGTGTTGCTAAAGTTTACGCAATGGTTGCTACCCAATTTGTGTTTGAAGACTACATATTCCTGTTATTCTCTGCAATTGCGCCAGGATGACGGGATGACAACACGAACAAACCAGAACGAGGAAGCCACCGGCCATTGCTACAACACTCGTAGCAAAACCAAACAACCAATTTAAAAATACCAGGGAGAAGTCGAGACAAATGACAGTGAAGACAAGCACACCACCAGATGTCATTGGTCCGACGATGCCCAAGACACCATGGGAGGTGTATCAATTCTCAAGTAAGCAATGTAATGCCATCGACCATATGTAGAAAGACGAGAAGGTTCATCGACGTCTGGGTCCTTGATCCGTAGACAGGAAGAATGGTGTTGCCAACCATCTCATCTACACCAACAACCAGATTGATTAGAAGGGCACCACCACCAAACATGCTTGACTCAAATTCGGGAAAAGACAACATCTCCAGAGTCCTAGGGTCCATCACCATAAAACCATCATAAAGAAAAGGGCGTCCCCCTGATGAACCTACAATCCGTACCTACCACAACAACCAGTACCTCATCCACCTAGCGCGCAAAACGAGCTCCGCACCAAGTGGACCTCATACTACATTAGCGGTCCCAATAAGCCTCTGACAGATGAGTGGTGCAACGCATATGTTTCAAATTCGATTAGCAAACGTTCTGATGTAGAGCTCGAAGGGACCAACAACAAGACAGACAACGTTGGGATCTGTCAAATTCCATCTTGTGATTTAAAGTCGGTCAAAAATTTGCACAACATCGTGAACTGCTGAAATAATAGTGTGAAAACCTATATATTTCCATGAACTTGAATCCCTTTTACAATGATGTCATTGCCGTCACTACTTGAATTGTTACACGCCAGCTTATAAATAGCCCACAATAATTGATCTTAACAGTCAATACTTTGCTAATTTTGAGAACTTTCATACAAGTCCTCATCGTTCGATTGGAATCATAAACGATACCAATTCCTACTAAGGTGTGCGAAACACTTTTTTCGAATTTTGAGTTTCTTTAAGTTTTAGCAAAAAAAATTGTTATTTTGTTCGATAAATGTAACAAAAGTTATCTTTACTTCAATTCTACAGAATTAATGCTTTAAACATATGGAGTATATCGTGTAGTTAATACAATAGAACCTCCTTTGACCGAACTCTGTTACCACGAATTTTTATTAAGAACAACTTGTGGATGTTTACTGCGAACCAATTCTGCTGGTGGGAAACCTAAAACATACCTAAAGTATAAATAAAAGATGTTAACTTTAAAGATTTAAAGCTGGAAAACGCTTTTGTGGCCCCCAAATTCCATTGTTTACATGCTTTCATTGCTACCAGCGGCATTGTTCTTGAACTTCCTGTGCTTCAGCTACCTTCGGTGTGTATTCAAAAACCTCATGTGGGTAATCTGGTTCACCAAAACCAAATCGTAAGCAGTTTTCCACACACAAGATGGAGGATGGAGGTAGCAACGAACAGCTAACAATTAACCACGACAATGTGTTTGAAGATTTAGAAATGTTTTTCATCCGTTAATGTTGACATTTTTAATTAAACGTAGTAAACTTGAATCTTGAGATTAAAAAAAATAAAGAAACTAGATAAAAGGTAGGCAGTGTAATCACTTCCTAAAATGTACACATACTTGTCATCTGCTAGTGTCGAATTTAAAAAAAATATATAAATGACATTTTCTTCCATTTATTTGCATTAGTAAATGTTGTGGTCCCTAGCTGTGCGTTCTTACGAGGTTCCACTATAATTATACAACAACTGCCGTGTGTGGTGTTTTTGATAACAGGAAAAACTGATTTAAAACTGGTTTAGCAGATAGTAATTATAAGATCCTACAACAACATCTTCGAAACTCGAACTCGACTCGAAACTCGACTCGACCTAAACAAGTTGAGCTCGTACACCCCTAATTCCAACCACTTTCAGCAGTGACGTAGTTCCAAATCTAGTTGGTATTTGGGATTTAATGTTGAGGCTGCGATTACTTGTAATTGCCATTCTTGTTCGTCTATGACTAACTTAGGTTTGTAAGGTCACATCACAGAACCGTTGCACATCGTTTATTACTTAAAGCGACCATATTTTGTGTGTTTGAATGGTGAATAGTACATAGCTTTTTTTCTGGTTTCATTTGCAGCTTGTCAAGTACTTACACGATGGCCATTTTGTTATTCAAGTGTGGGGCACGCAAAAGACACGCAAATCTGCTGCTTTATTCGCCAAAGGAAAAACCACCAAAGAAATGTTGACTGAAGACAGATCTATTCTTGCCAAATCCAGCCACGCATTCCAGATGAATGGCAGGGTAAGTGTAATTCTTGGGAAAATTAAAACACGCCAAACAGATTATTATAAAATTAAAGGGTTGCTACTGTGGTTGTACGCAATCAGAATTTGAAAACTTTCACACAATGCTTCATTGATTGATTCAAATCACAAAAGACATTAGTTACTGTCATCTGCAGATCCTGTCATCCTGCAGGAGCTTCGTAGTTCCAAATCTCGATGGTGTGTGGGATTTAGCATGGTGGCTCTGCGTACTTGTAATTAGCCATAAAAATTAGATACCTAACCAAATAACAAGGATGTTAAATTATTTCAAATTGTTTCACTGAATAATTATGTACAGATGCTGAACTGTGACTTGTTTTTGCAAAGAGATGATGCTACTTGATTTCTACTAACTTTCGGTCTATGTGTGCCTAGCCTGGAAACTTTAACTTAACCCTGCTGATCATCTGCACGTGCAATGACATCGTTTGTGGCCTTTCGGTTACCAGTAAGGAAGATTGACCAGCTACTAAACTCCGCTGGAACCTGTAGCCAGGGTCTGCCCGGTAGTGCAGTGGTTAAAGTGCCCAGCCTAGTATGCGGGAAGTTCTGCGTTCGAATCCCAGTCACGCCAGTGGTGTTTTCTTTCTTTCTCAGATTACTGTATCTTATGTGTGCCAGTCTTTAATGTAGTCTGTTTGCTACAATGACTTTAGAACTCCATTACCTAGGACTCCATGTGCGGGATACACGCACCATTCGGTAACTGGAGGGTAGAAATTAATGTGTTTAAGTTGTATCTCAGTAAGCTATTGCAGCATCTCATTATGGCCTTATCTGGAGTTGCTGTTATTAAATTTGTTTCGATAAGTCTCATTTGGAAATTTGACAAATTGCTTGATAATGCTGCTATACAGAATAAAAACTTGCCGTGTGTAATATTGGTTTCCACCCCAAAAGGATAGTTTTCTTAATGATGGCTGTAAAATAATAAAGAGATGAATGATAGGACAAAAAAACAACAATATAATATAAAACTAAAAGGTATGAAAACTATTGTGGTTGTTGGGAAAACATTATATATATATATATATATATATATATATTTCTTGAGAACAGAGTTCATGAATGATAATTTGGTTATTGTTGCTGAAAACTGTCAAAAAACTTCATTGAATCACTTTACAGATGTTTGTGTAAGTTTCGGGCAACTTTATTTTGGTTTCCTCTAAATAAACTTTCATACACTTTAACTTGTAGAGATGAGACGAGTGTACCCCAACTGAAATCTGTCATAAGTTCATAAGGTTTGATGATGACGTCGTCACTCAGTAATAGCATGTACTATCTTAGAAATATTATTAATAAAATTGTTACTTTTACAATTTACAATTTACTGGTGTTACCATAACTATTTTCCTACATGTACTTTCTATTATGTTCTTTTTGAACGACTAAAAATTAATACTTTGTTATTAGTAATTGTTACTATACTTCGAATAAAAGCAACGATTATACTGTTTTAAGACGAGTTACTATATCTGTAACAGTATTGTAACAGTTCATTACTACAAAAAGGCAGCTAATATTTGTATTGCCTGCTGTAATACAGCACAATTTTTTTATAGGTATTTCAAAAGACGTAACCATACTAACAAAACAGTAGAAAAAAGTAGAACACAAATTAATCAGATGCTGCCAATCATTAACAAAACACTTACTAGTGGAAAACCTAATAAATTGAAAAAATTAAAATAGCCCCAGAGTGTAAATTTCATAGCCTCTGTTTAGTTAAGCTTCACGCTAATAGCTCATGACAACGAATTTAAGTATACCAAGGAATAATTATAGGTACTGTAATGAAGAAATGGTATTAAACTGCCACGTAGTAAGTTTCTTGATTTATACTAAATGTTAAAAACGATGACTGAATAATTATTTTTAGTTGTTTAATGCAGCATACGCTTTTTGTACGGGGACCATTTGGTACTTTACGATTTAACCTGGGTATCGTCCGGTAGTGTGAGTATTTGTCTCTCCTCTCTAAGTTTTCGTTTATTCACCATCTCATTCCAACGAATCAAGACTAGACCGAGACAAAATGAGACAAGCTTCGAAGTTATCAAATCATTGCTATCGTAGTTTGTTGTGAATATACGATTCATGTTGCATTCATTTTTTTTCCAGGTTGTTGATCCCCAAAAGCAGAGTATAGTAGTTGAATTACTTCTCATGAAGAAGCAGCAAGCCAGATTACAACAGCGTGTTGTAAGTTAACCGTAACATTCATGATTACTTTTCATAAGCAGAGCTTATAGGTAGTGAACCAGAAGAAGGGTTAGACAATTCTAGTTGTTCAAGGAGTGAACTACTAACAAAAATGCTTCGGGTTTGTTTAATGATTAGTGGAAAGAAGTATTATCAACACGTGAAGTGGGGCAGTGTGCGACGGTATAGAATACTGCCACTTCACAAAATCTTTGCAGCATGTACCGTGTCTTTTTGCCATGAGGATTGAGGAGTGGGCGTAACTCGTGGCAAAAAGATATGGTATTGTCTGTTAAAATTCGAACAGAGTTGATTAACTTATTTACTGATATCTTTAAAGCCGTGTTTACTGTTTATTTATTCACGCCAGTTCTTGATTTTTTACTTAATTCTTGCTTGTTGTATTGTCTTCAAGTAAAACACGACCGATTCCTCACGTTTGGCTGTGACAGCCCCTTGTTTATTTAATTGCTTGCTTCATTTCATAGAGACAGAGGCACAACGTGGTGTCGGTGATCATCATGGTGTAAAGTCAATGGCATTATTACGCATTGTACGTTACGTCAATCCCATTTTTGAAGCCTTAGGGCACGTTTACGCAACCACTCGCTTTTGCATTCTCGCAGCTAGAAGCTAGAAATCACCTCAAATTCTAACATGGCGGCGGTTTTATGTCTGCCGCCTCGCAACGAAAACAGCAAATAACGTGAGTTCAGAAGCGTTTGGAAAATTGTTTCATCATGAGGAATTCTTTATATTATTGGCACGGATTATAAGACTGCAAGTATTTACTCAAACGATGTCGGATTTAGCTAATGCATTTAGCGTTGTGACCATGGCAATGTCACCTTTGCCATCGCGATTGAGTACTAGCTGCGAGAATGCAAAGGCGAGTCGCTGCGTAAACGCGCCCTTACTCCTGTTTTGCTAGAGTTTTTCGAGGAAGAGAAACGAACTGTACCGCTTCATAATATTCGTATTGCCTGAAAATAAAAATGAAAACCAAAAGTGATTTTTGGTAAATGGAGGATCAATCAAAAGACCATTAATATTTAATAACTGAAGTTATTTTAATGTTTCTGCACTCTTTTCGTGAAATTTCAAATCCATTATTTACGCTACTGCTAATAACTGGAGCCTAGCTTTGTTATTCAGAGTCAGGAGAGATATGAGGGTGATGTAACACAAAAAAAGTCTTTAATTTACCATACCGGCTATTATTTTATTCCCACACTGAGCACTGTATTACTTCATTAATCAAAGCATTTGCTTCCCCCATCGTTTGTTTGGTTCTGCTTTATTAAAGCCAAAGATAACTGTTGCTAAGCACCTGAATTTCCTTCATATTTCAGATAAAATCGATGTTATCAGTGTTCAGTTGAAACTTGACAACTGTTTTTGTAGCTTTTTTTGAAATTAGAAAATGGCTGTGCTGACTGAATTTCTAAATGATTTTCACGAGTACTTTTTTTTTCTTTCGTGAGTATTTGTTTTTTTGTGAAAAGATTGGAAAAAGTGAAGTTTTACGTGTGTAATTTTTTGTTACCAGTAGCATTTTGCTTATGTTTCTCATCTGAATAGGAGTACAAATAAGATTATATGCTTTCCCATATTGCCAGACCAGCTAATCTTTGAGGGCAATGGATTGACACAGATGCTACTCTGCTACTTTAAATTGTTAGTCTGTTTTGTTCCACAGGATTGCAATGAAAGTGTTAAGTCACTGAAGCATTTAGTCCATGAAATTAAAACACTCAGCATATTGAGCCTCCAGTAGGTCTGAATTACGATGTTTGTTAGCATCCAGCATTTGTTTAGGAAATGATGAAATTTGATTGTGTAGACTGTTGTGATAAAGAATCACAAAATTATTAATCATGTTTTATTATAACTTGGAAAGTAGGAGCTGATCTAAATACATGACAGAGTAAAACTAAAATAAATTAGAAAGTAAATTAAAGGACTACTAAACTTCCAACTATGCATTTTTGTTTATTGTTAGTTAGGTACTAGAATGAATGTTAAGAGGCACACAGCGTCAATAGGCATTAGTGCTCAAGCTGTACTAATTTTAAAATGCCTGCTTTAAGCAGACAATCTGTACTTAATTCCTAATCGATGGAGAAAATCCAATTTTGATCGCGCGGAGTGACGTTGTCTTTCTTCCCACACTCCAGGCTATCTGCCTCACCTGTGCAGGTGCCAGAAACAAAACAACCTTGCTTGGGGCTATTGTAGCTTGGTGCAGAACAAGGGGAAGGGTATGAACGCACTCCAACTGGCTTTAAGAAAGATGACATCTCAGCCTCTCCATGGCACAAGCTCATGCCATTTCTCATCAGGAAAGCACCTTTAAAAGTAACAGTTGTTTTTATCTTATTTCGATGTTATTATCAAGACAAGCGAAATTTTGTAAGTCTTGAACAGATTTTTAGGGTCTTAGCTATCATAAAAAGAGTGTTTAGTATTCCTTTAAATGTCAAGGTGCACCCAAAATGTTGAATCAGTTTACATATATGTAAAC
>JAHWFP010213749.1:24477-44084 GCA_023313725.1 Lithobius niger
GCGAAGGGGTTAAGAAGAATGGATTCACCTCGTACCTCAAAAACGTGAAAGGCCTAAAGGACCAAGTGTTGAAAAGTGAAGCCCAACCTGAAGCCAGTAGAAGAAAGAGAGGGGAAACAAGTGTGCAAGAAGTAAAAGTATTGCAGAAAGTCAAAAACACACGGGAAGGCGTGTACCATGTCCCATGTGGGGACTTTAATGCCATTTATATTGGAGCAACGAGAAAGGGAGGTCGGAATAAAATAAAGCAACAGATGCCTGACATCAGGGGAACATTGAACCGAATGGTATTGCAGTCCACCACATGGAAACACATTTTAGGATAACTGGAAAGGCACAATGACACTTCTCAAATTAAACTAGAGCATTATGTGCATCTGAGATGCTCAGAGCTGTCTATTCAACACCACATCCCAGGGAAGGCTGTGCTGCTGAATATCTAGCGGCCTTTCAATCCTGGTTCAATGCCTGCTGAGAGACGAGTAAAACAAGCTACTGGGGAGAAATAATGTGCAGGCCTTGCAATTAGTAGCGGAGACTACGACCAACTTCAAAATCGAATTGCAGACAAACGGTTGAGATGAAGAAAGCATTTGGTGCAGTAACCTGAGTAAGGCAGTCGAACTGAGCCCCTCCAACCCCAGTAAATCCTGACTAGTGTGTGACTAGTGTAAACAATGAACCGGAATTTTCAAAGTAAGCATTGTGACTTTTTTTAATCAATTGTTACATTTTTAACAGAAACTACCAGTAAATGCATTTGATTAAAAACAAGAATTCCATAAAGAAATACATAAACTACTTATGCAAAAAATCGTAACAAAAAATCGTAAAGACAAAGCTCTCTTTTGGGCTAAAGTTTACATTAGGCACATACTAGATAGCCTTACGATATTGATTCCAAATGTCCCCAACACTTTCCTAGATAAAGAGACAGCCGGTTTTAGAGCGCGGAAATGTGTTATAGCGACTTAAAACAGTAGATTTGTAGCAACACAATCCGTACATCTATACGGTGTTTGCGTTTGCTCGTAGGGCCGGCAGGGCACCTTATATTTTTTTCATAAACAGCTCCGATAGGCGGGTTGTTATTGTCAGTTTCGTGTGGTGTTGTGTGGTTTTCTTGTTATTGTCACTTAGGTAAGGTTAGGTAAGTTTGGGGTTTGGCATTTCATACTGAGGCAGTTAATTGGTTAGGTTATGTTAATGATGATTTAACGAGTTTCCGCAATTTGGGATCAATTTGTAGTGCCTTCCGTGAAAATTAAAGGTAGGTTTTTTTTCTCTTTTTTCGAATTTCGGGCCATGTGAATAAAGGGAACATGGGAAGAAAACGGGCTCTCGTCCGATTTTTTTTTTAATGGACTAAAAATTACGTGCAGAGTAATGTTTTCCTCTTCCATTTTTGGGGCAAACACACCGTTTGGCCGTGGTGAAGGTCCAAAGTTAGCACCGCGCTGTGCCGGAAAGCATGAAACTTGGCGAAAGTCCGGCAAGTGAAACGCCAAACCCCAACCAGTTCATTACCTCAAGTGAAATGCTGAAGCCGGTTCCTAACCTAACCTAACCGACAATAACAACAATACCACACGAAACTGACAATAACAACCCACCTATTTGAACTGTTTGCGGGAAAAAAATATCAGCTGGGAACATGGGAAGAAAACGGCCTCTCGTCCGTCTGCGCAAAGAGTGCGGCTTTCATTAATTTCTGACGGCGAAACAAAGCCTTTGCCCCAAAAATTTTATGGGATAATATTGTTCAGTTGATCATTTTACGGCATTCTAGCCCAACGAGAGATCAATCGGTGAGGAGCCCTTATTCTTCCCATAAGCCGCGTAAAGTAAACTTGGTCCCTGTATTGTTTATTCTACTATCGAAAGTGATCGTGGACTGAATTTATAGTTGTGCCTTTATTCCGTTAGCATACGCACCTAGTATGCACTATCCCGTTGCCTCACACGTTTGTCGAATTGATCTACAACAAACTGTAACACTAAATAATCGATTATACAATAATTACCTGTTTAGCAGGAGCCACATAATTACCCGAATTGCCAATACGCGTAGAATCTAAGACAGCCTTCCCGGCGAACTGTAAAGTAGCCGCCATTTTTTTTTTCAGTGGTTCGTCAATAGCCCAACAACAGCTAGAATTCCGTTTTCCGTGCATGTTGTCAAAACCTGAAATAAGCTGGGCCAGTTCCGGTCCAACTTTTTTTTCATACAGAAACATAATTGGCTAACATTTTTAGTCAAGGACCTACAAGCCTTTATATGCAAACGATTTAACCATAAACATTTCAATAACAACGTTTATAATTTGCTGGCACGTCTTCTGATTGAAATCATGAAAAATCGACTAATATGTCAGTCAATTCTGGCCAGACGCTAAAGGCGATAGCCATGACCCGTTCAAATAAACGACTGGAGTGGGACGTGACGTCATTTAACAATAGCTCACGACACAAGCCCCTTTTTCTCCCGACTGTATTTCAATAACTGCTTTATGCATTATATGCATAAGCAGTTAAAAATTGTGCAGTATTGTCTCTAACCACAAGTAACTGAATCACAACCTATTATAATGCATTATGCTAGAATACCAAGAAACAGGCTTTGGGCCTACATCAGGCGTATTTGTTATTGTCACTTTCAGTGTGATACAAACTTGGCTCACACTAAGATTTTCAGGCCGGGTTTACCAGTTCTAAGAATATAACTTAAAAAAGGCATGTGCTACTGATTTTTAATCTATACCACCGGAAAGCTCTCATCGAGGTAATAAACTTAATATAATTGAATAGCGAAATCGGTCTAAAATTAGCGCAGATACTGCATTTTGACTGGAATCGAATTTTCAAACTGAACCCACGAGCCCAGTAAGAATATAAACTGCAACTCGCCTTAGACATTATTTAAAGCACCGCTGCTCTAATTTTAGAACTTACAGTACTTTTTTTTTTTTACTTTGTAACTTTTCTTTTTCGACGCCGTCACGTTTAGTTTTCACATTCTCGGTAATTAAATTATATTTCCACAAGTGTTTACTGGCCCCCTTGGCCTTTGTTTGGGGCGAACAAATCAGTGCAGCGTATTGAACATACTTACGTACTGTCTTCAGAACTGTGTTCGAGATTAATTTTATCACGGATGATAGTGCTAAGAGTTTGTGTTGCCACAGTAACGAGGAATTTCGAAACTGTTACAAGGCATTAATAATTTCTGCTATGGTAAAATCCATGTTTGCTTTGCATAGTTTGGTTTCATGTAAACAAAACAGCTTCGTCGCCCTACGAGAATTTAAGGCACAAATGTGAAATTCCGTTAGCTAGTCTAAACGGCACTTTTATTCGCCATATTGAAGGGAGTTCTCTGAGCATTCTTTTCAAATGAAGTGAACATGTGTCACTAACAGACCCCCTTTTTTTTTTACTACCTTTCTGTTGTGGTTCAAATTCAATGATCAAATGTTATTATTTCGTTGAATTACGTAGAAAAAGATAATTTGGTATTATGGAGCAATGACGCTTTAATTTTTGGTGTTTTAAAAATTTTACTTGTCACCAGCACTACGGTGTATGCGTCGTCGGAATTCCTTAATTATTCAGGATCCCAAATTTACGATGGGAGTGTTAGATCGATAAATTTAAGAAAGTGTAATTTCTTCCGTAATAATTGGCCAGTTTATGCCAAATTCAAGATCAACAATACCTTTAATTTAATCTTTGGGGGTTTAAAGCGATGTAGTAAATTTCTTTGCAGTCGGGCCTTCAGTTTGGGCTCCACACAGACTGCAGAAGTAAGGTGCAACTAGCCATTTTTCAATTTGGTGTCTGTTATAGGCTGCGCTACGCTCCACCAGTTACAAAACCTATAACTTTTTTAAAAAACCTAGCAAACTTACTAAATTATGCCAGAATTACGGTTTCAATGTCAAGAAGAAAAATTTGCAACTCTGTATGAAATAGAATAGAATAATTAAATTAAAGTCGTCATCAGCCACTTAAAGGATTGTTTTTATGGCCTCAACTTCAACTAAAACGAAAATGACTCTTCATGACTGCATGGTTTACGTAATTCTTGTAGACTTACTTTGCTTACTAGCAAGAATGTGTACTATAATATATACATTATAGTACTATATGTATTATAGTACTATAATACTATAATACTTTTAGTGCTATATTGTTTATATTGGTTATGTACCATAACCATGTGCCGTGAATATGTATTATAGTACTATAGTACTATAATACTTTTAGTACTATAATGTATATATATAAACAATATACATATACTTGATAATAGTAGTGAGCCACTCTTAAATGTTATTGTCTCTTCTTGTAGGATGGTCTAAAAAAGCTGATTGAGCGTGCCGAGAACCTACACAAGCGCAAAGTACCCACATACATTCTGAAGGACGTTTTTAATGCAACTACTCCAGAGAGTGCAGATAAAGTCATGGCCCAGCTTGAAGGTAAATACTGGTATGTATATAGTCACTTTACACGTTGCATGTTTGTGTGATTCGCACGTCTTATTCCGTACTTTCCTCTTAGAGACTTTTACTGCATGCAAAAAATGAAAACATCGGACAAAGTAGTGGTGGGGGAGGGGGGGGGGGTTTGAGACTTAATGATACGTCGACAGCTAGGCCATTAGTGCCAACCTCAGTCGCAGTGCAGTGGTTTGGGTTGCCTCTGCATCACACATTACAGAGACAAAAACATATTATACATATGTACTTGCAATGGCAGAAGTACTGGCCTGTAAACATTGTCCATGTTATCATTTAAGATCGAGACCTATTTACGTTGCTTTTCGAACTTAAATGTCCCTGCCTCATGTCAGTAGGACTTAGCGGTAGAACTCCGTCGTTTGGTTTCAAAGTTTGTGGTTTAATTCCCCTCTCCAGCAGTCTGACATTTAAGTCCGAAAGGCAACGTAAATAGGTTTGCATCCGTATTTATATAACACTAATCAAACTAATTTGGCTTTCCATCCTGTTTACAATTTAAATATTACTGACATGCAGGTATTAAACAGCAGCAACCGACAGAAGTGGACGCATAAGGAATATTGCTTGTTGACGTCGGCTCCACACTGTCTTTATTTACCTTTTAGCACGTGTACGACGCGTCATTCAACCCGGCCCGAAACGTGCATGATCTAGAGGCAGATGTTACATCAGGCTTTGTGTCAGAGATCAATGTGCGGACCGGTCGAATGAACTAGATTGAAGCGCGAGTGAAGCGTGAGTAAAGCTTCAGAACGGAAGGATTTGAGTCCCTTTAATTGTTGAGATTTGATATTTTTTCTGCATTTCCTTTAAACTACTCACTGCTAAAATATTTTAACTTAGAATGTTGATGCAGTGACACTCTAGCGGAATCGGTGGCATTATATCTCTCGGCCCAGTGTTGATTAGATTGTTAAATGTTTATTGTGAATGATAAAATAAATTAAATATTAAAATGAAAAGGTAAATAAAAAACGTAATAAATTATCACATAAATAAATTTCAATAATCCGTAACCAATCATGAACGGACATACAAAATTAAAAGGCATTTGCAGCAAGATTACTTCCGACTATTGTTGTAGTAGAAAGCGGAACTTTTGACTTCCATTTTTCTGATCATGGTTCCACCTGACCATGGAAGATTGTGAGGAATTATTGCAAGCACAGCACTAAATGCAATAATAATCATAAAAAATGTACCATGTGCCGTGAAACAATGGCATGCAATCCAGTGGTAAACCTTCATCTTGTTTTTTTTTTTTGTTTCAGATGGCTCTGACTCTGATAGCGACAGTGATGACGAGTTTTCCAAGCGTTCAGGAGCTGCAGGTTCCTCCACGTGTGTCCTCCTGTAGGTGTTTTGTGTTGCACACCTGCTGCGTGTATCACTGCACCCACTCCTAGACAAGCGGAATCAGCTAATACTGTTCCAGCGCCCTCTTGTGAGAGATCTTTGCTCCAACTGACGCCTGAAAAGGACCAAGTCCACCTTCCTTCAAGTAAAATCAAAATGTTTAGTTCTTTATCTCAGCCAGAGATAAAGGGCTAACAATAACAAACAGTACCTACGTTTGAACTTTTTAAAAGAAAACACCACTATTTTCCGTGTAGACGCAGTTTGTAGAGGACAGTTTCTTCAACAGAACCGTAGAATAGCTAGCTACAGAATGTTTAAGTGTGTAAGCTATAATTATTGCATACTTCATCAAAATGTATTAGAAAAGAGATGTATTGATGGTGGTATTTGGTGTATTTGTTGTGCAGTAATAATCGTATGGTACTTAAATTATTTGCATAATCGTGAAAACAGTTAAGCGTGGTCTTGAGTGTGTGCTCCAATTAGGAATAGCCTGCCGTTAGTCACATGTTTGTTTGCTTATCCGGCTTTCAGTGATAAAGCCTATTTGTTGGTTTGTTGGTCTAAAGCAAACTAAACATACATTGTATCTGCTGCTGTGAGAATTGATTGATTAAACTGTATATCTAGGATTAAGTCTAGACATAGCCACATACATTGTGTATCATGGTATATAACCTTGGTTTTTCTTTGTATTTTGCAATGTTCATCAGCAGCAGCGGGCTTTGTGTTGCAAACAATTGCTTCGTTTTCTTGTTTTCTAAATAGAGTACTGGCCATAATTGTGTATGTTTACTGCCACTTTGTAGTCAGTATGTCCTATTTCACGTGGTTGGTAAGATTTCGCGTTCCAAGAAACTATGCCATATTAATATCATAAGTAACTAGCAAGATGTTCCTGTCACGTTCCTGACATTTCGCCTGCATTTCATGTACTTTATATGCAAATTAAACGGCTGGTGGCTTTCAATTTAGGCCTTTAAGCTCCAGTGGTAATCAAAACGAGTCAAAATGTAACTTAAACCAAGTTCCTTTTCCGACAACCAATCAAACCTTGTCAATAATGAATAGTGTTGTAGCGTAGTTAATGTATTCATTGTAACATTTGAGTACCGTATACACATGTTTATTAAAATGATGCCTGCATTATTTCTTAGCTATTTAGGCCTTCGAGCCAAGCATCCGTTCCAAACATTTTGATGGGGCGAGTTTGTTTCTTCATCTTGAAGTTACGTATGTCCAAACATTGAACTTTAAAGTGATCTCTTATTCATGGTTACGTAGAATTTATTGCTCTGGGCTGACAATCCATTCAGCTCAGGAGTGTAAGTCCCTTGCTTCTGGAGATTGTAGTAGGATAGCGATGCGTCTCCAGACAGATCCTACCTTATCATGACAATTCAAGCTGCAAATTCTACTAGAAAATTCAACTTCATTCGTTCATTCTGTAGTGCATCTTTGTGAAGACTGTGACCTGCATCACCATTTTATTCGATAGGCAGTTAGAACCGCATAAATGTGGTGGCTGGCACCAACGAAATTGCCGTCTGAAACAGTACTTAGTTTGGAGGATTTATGTCAGTGTGATAAACGAACTGACCCTTTTGGGCTGGTTTTGTTTGATTTTTAAACATTCAGTTATGGTTTGTTCTTATGCGCACCTAGGCTTAGTTGTGAAAATTTCGCTGCCAAATTATGTCGATCTCTTCATAAAATGAACTATATAGGCAGATGGAAACTGACTGTAAAATGTAGAAAGTGCTATGGTTATTCGTAGCTTACTAAGTTTACTGAGGTATAGTACAACATAAAAAATGTCCAGTACTGTATTAGCCAAGTATACTATATCTTGACTTCATAGAAATGATTTAATTCTTCAACATGTAAAAACCAAACATATTTTTTTAATTTCCAGTAACAAAATTGCAATAAATGTTCAACAAATACTTGTGTAGGCCTGTAAATCCAATGGTATGGAATGACCATTATTAGCACCGTTTAGTGTGTGTCGAACACTCGACTGAGTCCATCTTGCATTCTTTTTAAAACTTTGTAATAAGTTTTTGCCGCTATTTTATTTTATATGTACTTATAATGAACATGTGACAGAATTATTCATGGCTTAAATAAAAGTAGAATTTTGTTTAAGCACTTAATATTCCACAATATAAAAATCAGTTACGGTAAAATGGCCATCAATAACATAAGTTTAGTTTGTTTTACCACAACTTCAGGCCCTTGTGTGTGACCTAAAAAATAAATACACCATAATGGGAGATTATTATCAGCATGTTTTCAATATCGTAGCGTGCAAGGCTTTAATGGAAAAATGCGTAATTCACAACCGCTACTCGGTTTATTCTGATCCGCTAGTTAGGTAAGCACCATCTAACTTCTGTTAATGTCTAACATGATCCAACGTAATTAACATTAATGAAAATTAACCATCTTGCATGGATGGTATTCTTAAATTAGCTATATTATTGTAGAGTATTGTGTATATATAAAGCGTTTTTTCTTCATGTACACACCTATTGTTGCAGGTCCTGTTTTATAGTTTACTTGCATGCCATATCGAAGTGTATGTTGTAATTCTATTTTGTGAGATCGCATGTATGTTTTGTGTTCCTTACATAAAACTGTGCTATATTATTATTGTTATTATTATTGCTTGCTAAGCACAGGTCCATAATATGCCTGCGTAAAAGTGAGCGTTTGCTTGCATGGGGGACGTGTTGGGAATGTAAATTTAAAAGGGAAGAGAGGATATTCATCATACTTATAGTTAGTTCTATTCAAATCTTCGCTTACCAGCTACTGAGGAAATTTGTTGTTCATGTTCTGACATCAAAGGGGAACGTTTTTCAAAATTTATAGTTGCATTGTTCTGTCAGTCACGAAGGCTATTAATCTGTGGACTGACTATTCATTTTTATGGTGATACCTCAGTGCAGGGGTGTAGGCAGGATTTTCTTAAGGGGGTTTCCTACAAATACTATGCATCCCCCTCTTCTTCCAGCTAGATGGTCGGGGGCAAAGCTCCGGAAGCTAATGCATTTTAGACTATTTGGGACCATTTCTGGCATCTGGTGAGTACTTACTGTATTTTTGCCCAATGCCTAGGCTATATCTAAGTGGAGGAAAGCTAAAAATGCACCTACTGAAAACCCATGCAACTCAGAAATCTCCCTGGATGTGTCACTGGGTTGGTACAACTTTATTACATCCCTGCTCCTAACAATGTTTCATTTTAACAAAACAAAAAAAGCTTGGCTTGTGTCCTGGTCTTGACCAAGCGTAGAAATGGGCACAGCGACGTTTTATGGGTTTGGTCAGTCGGAAAATTACATACTTTTTTGGATAGATGGAAAATTATGTCGGCAAATTTCTGGTTTACACCCCTCCAACTTTTATCCTTCCTGATTTCGCTGAACGGGCAGTAGCTAACAGAATGTAGTTTAAAATTAGTGTAGTGTTGTGTTAAAATTAATGTTCGTCTTTTTTTTTTTTGCAATAACATAACATTAATACAATATTTGTCAAACTACTGTACCAAAAAAAAAGTGTTTCCTTCATGACCAATTTGCGAAAGTTATATGTGTCTGGCCTTTTCAGAAGAATTTGAAACATCTACGTTGGTCTTGAAACAAATGGCGCAAAGAAACAAGAAGTGAACAAAGCCATAAAACCTTCATTGCCAACCCACAAGTGAATTGGCCATACGTGACAAAACACGTAAAATACAAAGAGTGAATTTGTTTGCTCTTTGTCTTGCCATACCTTAAAATACCCTGAACAGTAGGCTGAATGTTCCGTAAGGTGACGATGATGAATATCCTCATATTCAAGATAACTACTGAATGAAAATCACTCACATTCAGAGTTGATGTAATTGTTTTCATCATTCCTTGGGTTTTGTCACCCTCATCTTTGTGCATGTGCTTTATTTAAATATTCACTTCGTTATTGATGTACCTATCAGTGTAAATATTCTCAGGCTTGGTTGGTCTGTTGTATCGGATCAGATTTAATAGTAATCTTCTGTATTACCTTAAAGCAGTAATGCAGAAGGAGGTCGCTTTCTGCTGGTTGAGGAAATTGGCGGTGTGGCAGGATCAGGTCACATATTATGCGCTACTATATAAGCCACGTCATTACATTAACCACTTCCTGAGTACATAGTTTTCATTTTCAGCCTCTCATTTCTCCTACATACTTTCAAATAATAAAAACTGTTGAGGCATGTGTATAGATTGACAGGAATATTGGCCGTTGTTAAATCGAAAAGTTTTATGTTGAAAGTTTCTTTGAAAAATAATTTCCTGTTCTTTAGTACAAGCTCTTTTTTTTTTTTTTTTGGTTATTGCATAAATTCATTCTTTAGTCGTCTTCTTCATTGCATACTTATAGGAAATTATGGTAAACGTTACCTTTGGGATATTAACGCTGTTTTGATTTTTGAAACCTGATTTGATGACCAACAGTCATCTCCTTATAAAATTGCAATTAAAAACAAAATTAAAAAGTCCATATGTGATCTCTTCCTGCCTCTGCCTTTTTTATCCTCTTTTTTTGCCTCTTCTTCCTTAATCTGCACGAACTCTGTCCCTGGAAATCACTTCTCGCCAGCTTTCTCTAGCCACGAAGAATTCCCTGACCATCCAGTAAATGGAGCTGCGATCTGGCGGCAGCCCTCCATACGTACTTTGCAATAGCTTCCAAGTCAAGCCTGGGCTTAGCAGGGCAGGTATTGGCGGGAAAATATAATGCTACACATCTCACATGTCATTCACGTAATCTGTACGTGCATGCATGAGTATCAACCTATTCATTCATCCATCCATCTGTTACCGTACCAATAACAATGACCATATCCATAACCACTAGGACAATAGCGAATTCACTTGTAATCCAAGCACAAACTGACTATCAACTCCTGTACAGATTCCTCAGTATAGATCTGAAATACATAAATCGTGGGGCCGAACAGAGCCCCACGCAAGCTTATCAAAGCTATGGCTGTGATAGCTGGCCACCCCTCACCTCCTCACCGACCCGAGGGGTGACAGCCTTAAAATATATACCAAAATGTCACCCTGGCACCATTGCCCAGTGAGAGACAGGTTCTATAGCTTAGACTTAACCAATCTGCGGGTGCTTTGCATGGCTTATGTTTAATTTTTAATGGTTGGATTTTTGGTGGGAGGGTTTGTTTTTTAGTGTATCGGTCTTAATGCACAGTACAAAGACATTCATGTTTAGTATTCACATAAAACCCAAAGTTTTTCTAACTATCGATTTCACATTTAAGAAATTTTACCTTTCCTCAAAATGGTAGGAAATTTCATAGTATGTTTCAGAAGTTCAGCTATTGCTAAAACTTGGGACATTCAAGCACTCTTTCACTAGTTCTGACAATACACCTATTATTCAGTAGTAACGCAAAGATCAAATTTTAAAATGATAATTTGTCATATGTAAACAATATTTACAATGTCCACCTGGTAATTAGTCAAGGTGTCATTTATCATTGCTTCAAAACTGGAAAAATATTAATAAAAACTCAATGTCCTTGCTGTGGTTAAGACTGAAAAAAAAGATAATTATACGTGTCTAAACTTGGTGGACTTGTAGGTTTGGATTCGAGTCAGTGTTTGACATTACCTCAGTCACTTTGCGGTGCTGTATCCCTTGTTTCGTACATATCAGATGTGTTCAATTACCGATAACAGCAAATTACAACCACATTGAACTCGTAAGGTGGAAATGGTGTTTGCGAACTCGCATAGCGAGTTGCATAATTCTGTAAGCCAGAAAATTCATGGTTTTTATAGGCCTACATTGATCGCTTAGATTTGTTGAACTATTGGATTATTTGTATTATAGTGGCTCACATGCACTTGTAATGTTTATTACTGATTCAATACAATAAGAATTGTACAAAATTGTGGCCTATCGTAAGCTATGATGATGACATAAGAGTAATTTAATAATATAATCCCGTATAAAGATGAATAATAATTAAGCAAAATGCTAGCAAATTGTTGTTGCAGTAAAATTTACTTGCAGCAATTTTACTTGGAAAAGTGTTTCAGAGCCTAAGTTTGCTTCTATGTGACGAAAATAACGAATTTTTAATATTTTATTTGATTTCCTTTGCTGCCACCAACAGTGCCTTGTGACTAGGCTTGCGATTTTTTTTTTTTTGCTGATTACATTTTCACTAAACTGTAGCTTTTGCAGCTTACATTTTATCACTGTCAGTGCATTGCATTTGGTATTACATGCTGTTTTGTAGTCTTATATAGTTACTTGAAACACAAATGATTGTAACGCTAATAAACTGCAAGCAACCTACAGGTATTGAGTGTTTGTTTTTGACTTTCGTAAGACTACTATTTATAACAAATCCTTAATGAAAAGAATAAATGGTTGCTGAATTATATTTCCGTACAGTAATATTCTCATATTTATCGTGGTGCTTTTAAAACAAATGATAACAGGACAAATTACAGAGAACTCACTGTAGTAAAACATCTTGTTATCCTTACGGTGTAACAAATTATTAAACACTAAAAGCCACATTTCTGGAGTAGGTTTTCTTTCCTTTATAGATTTGAAGCAATAATATAAACAGCTGAAAGACAGGAAACAAATAGCTCCTTAACTAAACTAAAAACTTTTGAGTCACTTTTCAAAGCTCTGTGCCTCGCTTTTCATTTCTTGCCTAGCGAGGCGTGTGAACAACACACCGTTCAGAGTTTAAAACACTACCACCAGAACAAAACCCCAAAACTCCCAACACACCACAATAAAACAACTACCACCAAAATCAACCACCATACAAAACATAACACCATAATAACAACCAACAAACAAATAAAACTGAAACCACTATCAAAGCCACTAACACAACACAGCCACAACCAACAAAACGATAACATCCATCACCAGAGCAACCAACATAACACAACCAACTATACAAGTACAACCAAGCCAAAGCCACCAACATAACACAACACCACACAGTCTACCGCGTTGCCTAGCGATATCACAGCATTCAGCATATTAAAACAGCCCCAGAACCAAACCCAAAATCACCAACACACTAGCAATAAATCAACCAGTACCAAAGCCACCAGCACAACACAGCCACAACCAACAAAGAAAACTGAAAGACTACCAAAGCCACCAATATACAATTAACTAAACCAGTAAACCGCCGCCAAAGCCACAAACATAAAACAAACCACTCTGCCTACTACCTTACCTAGCGATTGTGAACAATCACTTCAGCAACACACAGTTCAGCATGTTAAAATAGAATCACTAGAACAAAACCCAAAACCGCCAACACACTCGCAGTACAATTACCACCATAAAAAACGTAGCTCCACAATAACTAACAAACAAAACTGAAACCATTACCGAAGCCACCAACACAATTTTTAATTTGAATCTTTTGCTGACTTTTATTTTATTTGGTTTTAGTTTTTAGCATGGAACCTTGCATCCTTATGGCTTGTAAGTTTTATTTCCATGGCCCTGTTCTGCTGTTATTTTATTAATTTCTATTTTTATTTTTAAGTTGTTTGACATGTTTTAAACCCTTCACCTGAAAACGGTTCTGACTTTGGAACCGAAACGTCGTGATTTCGTTGTTTCACTAGCACTTAATGGCTACTCTGTTTGTGTTTTTAATAACTAAAGTGCTTTTTAACTTTCTGCTTTTTTTAACACAACACAGCCACAACCAACAAAATACCAACCACCACTAGAGTAACCAACCTTAACACTACCAACCGCACAAGTACAACCACTGTCAAAGCCACCAACATAACACAACACCACACAGCCAGTGCCTTACCTGTAGAGAATTGTGAACAATCACTTCAACACACCGTTCCACATATTAAAACACAACCACCAAACCCAAACCACAAACATACCCACAATAAAATAAAATCACCACAAAAACACCACAATAACAATCAACAAACAAAACTGAAACCACTCCCAAAACCACATAACACAACCACAGCAAACAAAACAACCATTACCACAGCCACCAGCATAACACAACCAACTATAAAAGTACACCCAATGCCAACCAAAGCCAATGACATAACACAACACCACACAGCCTACTACCGAGCTGTCATCAACTCTGCATAGCTAAATACACACACAACTGTCGCCAACACAACCTACTGCACACTGTTAAATACACAACCACCTAATGGTGGGACCAGGGTAGGGAATGGAGGGGTAGCTGCACCCTCCACTCCCAGATGTCACCCGTTGTCTTCATCAAAAATCCTAACTCTGCTACTGCCAGTGCCACCAACACAACTCGCCACAGCTAAATATTAAGCCACAATAGTCATGAACTCAACACAGCTAACTGCACAACACATCCACCACCAGAACACCTAAATATACAACAGCACCACTGCCACCAATCAACAACTGAAAGCAACTAACTACACAACTAACTACCACCACCAAAGCCACCACAATTTAAAATGCCACTAACTGCACCTCACAGCCATCACCAACTCTACAATAACACTATCAACAACAATGATACAACCACAATAACGTAACCACCACAAAAGCCAACAACACAAAACAGTACGACTACCAACCAGCCATCAATAACTGTGTGCAACTAATTACGCAACTACCACCAAAGAAACCAACAGAGCAACACAACAATAATACCATCGACGACAACAAAATGAACAATACAACCATTATCAAGAACACAACACAATTACCATCAATGCAACAATAATGTTACACATAACAGCACAATGAACATAATACAATAACGACACTTACAGCAACCACCATATCAATCAACAAAGGGTTTCAAAGGGTTTAACGACAACCAACTACGCAGCAACAATAACACGACCAAAACCATCAACACATACAATAGCTACAATGCTGTCTGTTGGAGCTTACATAACGTAAAGATTACCCTAGAGTGACTGGTCCGTATTAGGGAATAAGATTAGCTACAGTGACAATGCACAATCGTACTGTCCTCTCTGTCATGCGAGTACAAAGCAATATAGATATGGACAGTGGGGGTGCTGTGGAGTAGCCACTTACATGGTGAGGGGTGTGGTATCAAATACACACACAGCCCCTTCACAAAATAATTGGAAGCTTTGTCTATTTAATTTGCACAACATACTACTTTACAATTTGTTGCTAATAAGTATTTGTACAAGCACAACTTTCAATTTGTGAAGACACAACTATTGAACATGAAAATTGAATGACCTAAATTAGTAATCCCTAGAACAAAACACCGTGCATGCATAGACTACATAATAAATAACACAAGAAAATGTGGGAAATTAAATTTGGACTTAGCGATGGGTCCGAGATGTCTTTAATTCAAATTCAAATCTCTGGATCTTTGGGATGGAGGAACAGAAAAGCAAACCAGTGAAAAAAAAAGAAAAGTACACCAGAGAGAAAATGAAAAATATATGGTCACTAGAATTAAATACCAGTTAGCCTAAGGTTAGTACAGGATACTGGCCTGTTAATCTCACGCTTAGAGCGTCAAAGAAACTGCCACTCTCCCTACTGGGCAGACAGTTTACCTGTCAGATTTACGGGACTAGCTGACGAACTAAAAGAATGCTCAGTTAGGTTACTTGTTATTGAATGCAGCACTGGTGGGGCACTATAATGTCGCGAATGACGTGCACTTCCGGGGCTGTTGTGCGAGCTCACAACCTTCTCAATAACTGTCACACTCCTGAGGTAAACATGAATGTTGTCAGCTGTAAGATTTTTTATACCAGGAATGTGTTGCAATTCATAAGCATAGCCATTCAGGAATAGGATCCAGTGCAGAACAAATGAGGCCACCACTAATGAGATTATACCTACCTTATTGTCAAAAATCCAAAGTAAAGCCTTCTGGTTAGTTTGGAGAGTGAATTTCTGCTTGCACAAATACCAATAAATCTGTAGCCCATGAACACAATCCTAAGTGCCTCCTTATCGAATTGCACATACACCACTTCTAGCTTTTTGATAAGCACCTAGAGGCAAACGCTATTGGTCAGTCCTCACCAGATGTCAGTACATGAAACAAAACTGCACCAACTTCTCAGGGTCGCAGGTCAGTTTTAGAGGTAACTTAGGACTGTAATGAACCAAGATATTGCCTGAGGCATGAACTAAAAATGCTGCTTTAGCTGGCTTAACCACGATGGAATACTCTTTAGTCTACAACCAGGGCGTTATTGCACTTAACAGTTGGTTAAATGGTGCCAAAATAGGAAGCTAAATAAGGGACGAAATGAAATATTGCAGTAAGGTCCCCAGAAATGATTTGAGTTCAAAACTGTTTCTAGGTTTTGGACTTTTTCTGATTACATTTAACACTTCACGCAGATTGTGAATACCATCTTTATCAATGCGAAAACCTAGATACTTCAGTTCGGATACAGCTTACATTTGGTCTTCAGTCTCACCCCTCTCCCTACCTGAAAAGCCTCTTAAACATCAATTTTATCATGCTGTAGCACCATTCCCCACCACCATTAAGCAGGATGGAAAGCCAATCGGCTCAGAAGGGTTAACTAAATACAGACTCAAACCTATTTACGTTGCCTTTTGGACTCATATGTCAGACTGCCTAAGCGGGGAATCGAACCCACGACCTTTGAAAGGAAAGGCCGAGGTCGTACCGCTGAACCATACTGTACAGCCATGTTAGTATGGCTCAGCGGTAGGACCTCTGCCTTTGGTGTCAGTCTAACATAATTTATCTGGCAGTCTGACATATAAGTCCAAAAGGCAACGTAAATAGATTTGCATCCGTATTTATTCCCCACCTCAGCTTAGCTTTACGGATGTCTCTCGCCAGTATTTTCATCCTGTTTTGGAAAATACTGGCAGCGCTCGCAAGGCTTAGTGGGACACGTTGCCATTCAAATACGCCTAAACACGTATTAATGATAAGGAGAGACTTGGAGGGTGACTAACGCCATCTGAAGAAAAGCGTTTCAGCAGTCGATCAACGAAAAAGTATCGCTTGTATGCCAAACTGCGGCATGGTGATGCCCAAACTACTGACATCACCCAAGCACTACAGTTTACTGGTTTCAGAATCCCATCACGAACCAAGAATCTTTCTGCTGGCTTTGACTTTGTTCCTCATGGTGAGTGTTACAGGTCGAGTGAAGTGTAGGTGAGGTGCACTAAGCAGCCTCATTAACAGTGACGGCGTCAGGACTGAATGGTTGGGGGGGGGGGGGGGCGGCAGAGGGCACATCTGGAACCAGAGTGGGGTAGAGACTTTTTTTTTCAAGGCAGCCACATTAGGCACTTTTATTGTGTTTAATTCAACATAAAGGTAACGTAAGCTTCAATGCAGTCAAATATTTTTGTAAAATACAGCCCATAAACACACAACATAAATTAGTGCAAAGTTGCTACAAAGATTAATGAATAAATAAATTTAAATAAATAAAGAAACTAAAAGCTCATTTATTCATTTGATGTCAAGTTTAGCCTGCAATTTTTTTTCTGGTGGTGACCTGAGTGTTGGGGTCGGGGGGGAGCATTGGGGGGCTGTCAAATATTTGGGGGGGTCATGGCCCATCCTGGCCCATCTCTAGCGCCATCTCGCTGCTCATTAACCTTAGTACTCTAGTCAGTGGCGTAGCTAAGGGTGTGCAATGCACACGTTGACCTTTTCACCAGTAACTTTCTATTTTCCATGATCCATCATCCTCTCCCACTACCAGGTCTTCCTTATGCACATGTTGCCCAAATTCCTGGCTATGCCACTGACTCTAGTTCTATTAATCACTGTACAGGCAGGGCTATTAGTGTCGCCTTTTGCTTATTACTGCCTTGTTAGTACGAGGTCCTCTTGATGGCCTACTCCTATGTTATAAAATGGCACAGCAAATCTGCACTCTTACTCATATCCTACTCATATGTAATATTGGCAGAGCACATCTGCAAAGTTAGTACGGGTCACTCTTTTTTGACGTGTTGACACGAACTGTTCGAGACCCGTGACCCAATGACCGGGTGATTCGGAGACCCGGTTTGACCTGAAATTGACCCGGTATGACCAAAATTGATTCAATGAGTTGACAGTTAATAATTAACCACTAACACACGTTTTATGAAAAAAAAAGTGACACTACAATACGTCTTTTACCACTCCAATACCACTCCTGAGTCCTAGTGGTTATGATTTCATGACGACTGCTAATTTAAGGAGAGGGAATTTTTTTACGCTTTGTAGTTGTAATGAAAATTAAAAAAATTCCCTATAGTTCCACTACCTCCATTCATGGGTATATCTCCAAAAGTCACTCTACTGATTGGTCAGCTTAAAGGTACACATATTCATGTCTGCTTTCTCGTATGGCTCCGACGCTGAAAAATAAATTGTACTGACTACTGCAGCTGCAGCCAAAAACTAGTTCACTGCGAACATGTACCGTAACGAACGATGCCTCATTCATGCTCACTCATGCGTCTCGCCAGAATTATGTCACCAGAAAAGGATGAATCCGTGTTTGTGTCAGGGTGACTCAGCGGCGCCAGACAGTGGCATGGTGGATTGGAGGTCAATCCAGTTTGGTGAGTCAGCAGATGTAGCTCTTTGAGCCGTGACCCGGTGACCCACCACAAAAGAGTGACCCAAGTGACCCAATGACCTGTACCAACCTTGCACGTCTAATCCCGTGCTGCACTTCACGGAACTTTAAAACTGATTAGTTGTGGTTTCTTTTCCCTGATACGCTTAAGGGCGCGGTCACCTCGTATTTACAACATCGAGCGTTCATCTTGGCTTTACTTTGGGTTGTAACTTAAGTTCGGCTTTAAAATCTGTAACTTTTCCAAACCAGTCTCAGACTTAGTGACTGAGTTAACAGGATTGTCATAAGTGACAGAATTCAAATCATAAGATTGACCGAGGGTGACACACAATTTGCTATTCCAGCTTTTGCAAAATACAGCTGGCTGTCTCCTGGAGAGATAATAGCATCCAAAAATGTTCAGTTTGATCATTTAACAAGTAGAAAACTCGACTGGTTTTGTGCTTATTAAATGGTCAAACTGAACATTTGGATGCTATAATCGCTCCAGGAGAACAGCCAGCTCTTTTACAAGAGTTGGATCAGCAAATTTTGTGTCACGCTCGATCAATTTTATGATTTGCAAGCTAAAAAGCAGACATTACTGCTTGTTGGGGCTCCATTCTGCTGAATGTTAGGCACCCTAATTTAGGCTATTTAATGGCAGTTGATCACGTAAAATAAAGCACCCACAGAAATTTCCAGCCAGCCAGACTCTTTTGCCCTTGTTTGGGTCGTCAGTAAAGAACACTCTGTAGTGCTCTCATCCACAGAGTATTCTCTTCTGATGAGCCCAAACAAGGGTGAAACAGTCTGCCTTAGGATTTCTGTGGGTGAGAGCAGCTGGATCTCAAGTTTGATCATCATAAGTTACTTTAAAGTTTAAAGTTAACCTAATAGCTTAGCAACTTTGCCCAGTTATGAAGAGAGTTAAAGTAATGCAAAAACCAGCTTTGGGGTAAAATTGTCGCGTCACACCAAGTTTTAATTTCAAATAGTTCTACACCGTTAAGGGTACGATTAATAATCCATGTGTTAACTTTTTTTTTTTACTTTTAACACTGTTGATGAATGATGATTAAGCACCAAT
>JAHWFP010213749.1:44094-63112 GCA_023313725.1 Lithobius niger
AGTACCTACTCTGAGCTAGAGTACTGGTTGGCATTCTTATCAACACGATGTAGAGCGTTTACCATATTTGTGGTCGCCTTTCTTATGTTTACTCAACTTAACCATCATGCAAGATTCAGGATGTACGCTTGCTTTTCCAGAGCCTTTAAAATCGCAAGCTACTGCTGGGTGTCCGTGAATTTCAAAGAAAACACAGATATAATCCTTGTATTACATTGTGAGCGTTACGTCCACTATACGTGCAGCGTAGTAATGCCCTTGGATTATTTATAGATTCCCTAGACGTAGAATTTACTTTAAAGCTGCTTGATGAACTAATTTTAAATCCATGTGCATTATTCTCAGCAACTTCTGCTGTTAGAGCGAATTTTCAGGCATCAGCAAAACAAAGATTGGCATCCTTTGCCAACAATACTTTCTAGGTAACTTCGGAAGCATTGCCAGCCACAAAACAGTATCACGGTTTCCTTCCGAAACATGTCGTAGTCGTACTTACAAAATCTAGTCATACGGTTAACTTTACTGATACGACTGGCAAGAAATTCACCTGACTGTTGATCCTTTCTACAAAAAGAAAACACTGTCCCTATGACACCATGGTCAGGGTCATCTTTAAGAAGGTTGACTATTAATCAAAGGTTTTTTTACAAGGTTCTTCAGGAGAATACAAACGATTGATACGTATATAATTTTCGTTACCAACACTTGACAGTAAGGTTGGAACTTTTTTAGTGGTAATTACGTCATCAACGACAAAATGCATTTTAAGTCGAGCAACGTAGGCTACATCGACGAAGTGCCTGACTCGGCATCAAAATTCTCAAAGTGTTTGCAAGATATTTTGGAACTGGTAGTCAACCTTAGACTGTGAGAATCAGTAAGAGTGAAAATCTTAAACCTAATTTCTTTATTGGCTATAGAGTATACAGTATGTAAAATAGGCTACAAGAAAATATTCACAAAATAATTATCAAAAATTGTAGATTCAAATCGAATTAAGATCGCAGTTTTTGTTTGTTTGGTTGTTTGTTTGTGTGTGTGTGTTTCCGCAGTAGGAGTCTCGATAAGCTTCATTATTTTGTTTGTCTGTGCCTCAGTGGGAAACTCGATACTCTTTAATGCTTTTGTGGGTATCAAATGCACAACGATCACCATCAACAAAACAATAACACTATCAATAACGACAAAACGAACAATACAACTCACACCAACAAAACAACGGGACTACTTTACTCGCTTTACTTTACGTTACGTTTATTGAGCCAACTAGCCTGTACACTTTGCGCTCAGTCCTTAACACTACATATATTTATTTCGCTTAGGGACCGTTCATTATTTGTGAACGGGGGTGGGCTAGCGGATTGTCGTCACCAGCACAAAAAAAATTCATGACCCCCCCATTGGTGTTAGTGACTTTTTACCCCCCCCCCCCCACCCTAAAAAAAACAAAAAAACATTTGTATTACAAATTTAATTTTCATGAAATGAGTGGACGAAACGTACTAGTCCTACTTTAATACCTTGTGGAATGTGCTGAGCTAAATAAATTTTTTAGCATTCTATAACTTGCCGTGCATTTGCTCTCTCAGTTTTTTCTTGACCCCCCCCCCCCGGGGGGCCGGGCCGGTGGGGGTAAAAATTTTTTAGTGCTCCCCCCCCCCCTCTCATTTTCGCCGGCCCACCCCCGTTCATAAATAATGAACGGTCCCTTAGGAGCAGACTTAGCTCAGGAGCAGAGCTAAAAGGATTGTTAGGCATCAGAATTATACAAAGCTACAATAATTAGCAAGAGGGCAAGCGAGCTCATTCTTCCAACGGTAGCAAAGCAAAAGGGCTAGCGGCCGACAATGAGAACGGATATGCGCCTTAACAATTAGAAACAAACACTGTTGCTTCAATAATGACGACTATTAGAGCCTACTTCAATCAGAGGGAATCAGCTGGACCAGCGTATGTTGCGCCGGGGAACAACTAGTTACCTTAATTAACTATCTTTCCCTACATCGGATCAACCAATACACCACCACTACTGCAATTGCTTAACCACAATCAACACACCAACAGTACAATGAACACTGCAGCAACCATCAAAGCCATCAACACAACCAACTACAAAGCAACAATAACACGAACAAAACTATCAACACAATAGCTGCAATGGTGTCTAACATTTCATAAATGAAAGAATTTAAGCGAAAGTTCCATCCCAAAACGGAAAAATATATATTCAGAAATATTAACATTCCCATCACAGTAGCCTCCTGGAGATGCATGGAAAACTAGTGTCCAGTCATCGAGCCAACAAAAATTCATGTACCATCATGTAGCCGGGAATCGACTATCGACTGCTCATTGGTTCTGGCAGCAGCCCACGGAACTCTACAGCAGCAATGCGTGTACTTATCATCCTACTGCAGCGTCATTTCTCTTCAGAAACATTACTAAATTGGTTAAATGCTGTAGCGGATCTCTAAAGCCCTAACCAGACTAGCTGCTCGCGGCTGCACGGCGACGTAGTATGGTGTAAAAAAGACTTCAATATTCGTCCTTAACGCAACACCAACCACCCGATTGTACCAATTTTGACCTTGTAGGCGCGTAGTTACGAATTGCTTCGCACGAAATTTCCTTCTGTCTGGAGAGGCCTTAATGCTGTAACTGAGTGTTAAAATGTTACACGAGTGTTAAAAAAAAAAGCCAAAGATTTTATTATACACGTGTAAATTGTGGCATGGTTCATAGACTTCCGATTTGAATACAACAACAGTCAGCATGTATCCTAGTTAGTGCAGATGACATGTCTTTCTCTGTCCATGCAGCATTTGAATAGTTGGTTTCCACAAGGCAGTTATAATTCCAACTGTTCCAAACTTAAAAGAGTTTTACAACCACTTGATACGCAGCTTGTACAAGTTTTTGTACCAGTCCAAACGCTGCTGGTTAACAGTCCATTATCTTTGAACTTGCATGTTGGACCAGCATAAGGTGCAACAAAGTAAGGGCAAGAAAAAGGTTTTGTTTTGAACCAACTTTTCCGTAATTTTCCTTGAAAGAACACTGAATTTCTCATTTCTCATAGTCTTACTGCTCAAAAGTAAAAATAAACAAGACGCGCCTGTATACCAATTTTTTTTTTTAGCTTTTCAATCTTATCACACCACTGGACTGGTCGTTTGGGAGAAAGTGCGCTCGTACTATATACACGCTCCACGAACTAAAATAAATACTAAATGTGTAACCACCATTGACCATTGTATCACCCGCCCGTCATTGTACCGACGCTGATGATCACTACAGTCCGTGTCATTTTCATTTTAATTATGTATACATGTTTTTCACGAAACACAGCCATTACAATGAGTGCCTTTTAAACTATTTCTAACTAGAAAACAAAAACAAGCTCTTTTGATGCTCACTGATTTCATGTCAAAACAGCAAAGGAACACAAATAAACCGTTTCCTGTAAGGTTTCAGATGCTGCAGTCCACGTGAAACCATACTAATGTTTCCAAATGTTTTCACCATTTTTAGTTTTGCAGACGATACATCTGCGAATGATTGGTGCATTCTACCTAGCTAGACGACATCGCTGGAAATTGTTAAAAACTAGTCGTCTTAGTGTGGTTAGTTAGCACAGTTATACAGGTACTTCAGGTCCTTGAAAACCTGGAAATGTCCTTGAAAGTAATCATGTAATTCCATGCCTAGAAATCGGCTTGAAAATATTGAAAAAAAATTATATATATCATCAAGGGTAATATGGATTCCGTATTACCCTTGATATCATCAGTAAGGTGATGAACAGAAAGTAGATGACGCCACTGAAGAACACTGAAAAAAATTTAGCCAAGAAAGTAGTCAAGCGTGTAGTCTTATATTATTCTTCGTTTGTTTGGCCATGAAAAGTTTTGAAATCTGGGCTCGAGCTTTAATTGTATTTACGTTTATAATGACTAAATACAGATGCAAACCTATTTACGTTGCCTTTTGGACTTATGTGTCAGACTCCCTGAGTGGGGAATCGAACCCAGTACCGTTGAAACCAAAGGCCAAGGTTCTACCGCTGAGCCAGACTGACACGGCCTTTTTTTTAAAAGGAAACGTCCATAGGCAGCATTTAACACGTGCATATATACATATAAACAAACACTTTCCAATCGCCACTGGAGGGACGCTTATTTGCCGCGCCATCCTCCAAGTGAAACGAATGGAACACTTAAACGTGAAATAATGAATAAAGACGGGAAAGCCAAAGGCTCACAAGAAATAACTAAATACAGATTCAAAAAGGTCGTGTCAGTCTGGCTCAGCGGTAGAACCTTGGCCTTTAGTTTCAAATGTCCTGGGTTCGATTCCCCGCTCAGGCAGTCTGACACATAAGTCCAAAAGGCAACGTAAATAGGTTTGCATCTGTATTTAGTTATTTGTTGTGAGCCTTTGGCTTTCCCGCCTTTTTACGTATATAATGGTTGGATACAGTAGTAAGGTTTCACGTGGACTAAACAATACAGCAACACTGTAGTATCTGAAACCTTACAGGAAGGTTTATTTGTGTTGCTCTGCTGTTTTGCCTTTGGATCAGTTAAACCTTACCTTAAACATCAAACGAGTTCATTTTTGTTTCCTAATTCGTGCTACTTTGGTGTACCATGCAGTTTAGATTAGCTTGTTTCAGTGTTTTGTATAGCCTTTACTGTAAGGTTTGACCTCAACCGCCCATGTTAAAGCCGAAATTTCGATGCTTAATTTTTCGGCTGTCTTTCAATATTTTCTGCTCATATTTGGTATATAAGCTTTGTTGGACTTGGTGAACATGTCTACGAACTTTTATTAATTTCCAATTTGACACATCGGAGATCTGGACTTAGCTGGAATGGTGATTTTCATTTTTGGCTTTTTGGACTTGTCGTTGGCAAGAAACGTTTCTGCTCAGCTCGCTACAGATCAAACTATTTGTCCTATACAGCTGGTTCTTAGCTCATTTTTTCAGGTATTGCTCTGTAGATGTGCTATTTCCATAAGGCCTTTTCTAATTCGCCAAGTGGTTCAGGTGTTAAGAAGCTCTAAACGACCAGATTGAACATAGTTATTATGTAACAATGCCAAACAACAAACGCCAGCTGCAAAACGCAAACTTGACATTAAAGGGATTGTTCCTACTGGTTTGCGCATATCGTAATTGATAAAGATACAAAACATTAAAACAAGCTAATTTAAACTGCATGGTCGCCAAAGTAGCACGAATTAGGAAACAAAAACGAACTCGTTTGATGCCTAAGGTGAAGTTTAACTGACCCGAAGTCAAAACAGCACATGATCACAAATAAACTTTCATGATACTGCGGTGTTGCTGTACTGTTTAATCCATGGGAAACCTTACTACTGTATCCAACCATTACAATTAAAGTTAGAGCCCAAATTTCAAAACATTTCATGCCCAAACAAACGAAGAATAATGTAAGGCTACACACTTGACTACTTTCTTGGCTACATTTTTTCATGACCGGTTCTAAAAATTGTTGAACTAGGTGACAAAATTCGACTAGTTAGGAAGAATAGCGGTGCATTACATGGACGACTTCAACCCCCCCCCCCCCCCCTCCCCCCCCCACCACACAGAATCCGACTGGTTGGCGCCAGCCTGGTTGCACGGCTACCTATGTAGGCCAAACAAAGCAGGAAATCTCTAAGCGTCTTTGTTCACATAAATCAAATTTTAAACTCAAGAAAACTGAAAACTCGCTAGTTCAACATTTTTAAAAAACCGGTCATGAACCTGATATTCCTGAAACTAGAATTTTATTTCAAATACTAAATGCAAGAGCACCTGTTAACCTGGAAATAATTTGCATTCACTTGCGCCAACCACCTGTGCACAACCACCTCATGCCCATAGCCAATCACTTACAGGACTATATCAAATTATACAAAGATGCGAACAGCACCACCTTTCCACCATTCAGAATGTGGGGGACCTAGAATATAAATTCGCCTCTGCAGATTTTAACTCTTTCCATCTCCCAACTTCTACCTGTGCTGCTCATAAGTGACTCTGCCTGAGCATTCTTTTGAATCGTGCGGGTTTATTATCTTATTATGTTCACCTTAGATCCTTCAGAACGCAAGTGATGAACATTTTTTAAATACATGTGTAGTGTATAACTATGTTTTAAAGGGACACCCGGCCTGCCTTATAACATTCCGCCTGCCTTATAACAGCCACGCAGAGATCGTAATTCGCGCATTTACCAGCTTCAAGGTCGGCTGAAGTGGTAGCTTCGTTCCTCGCAGCGAAGAATGCAGCTACTGTCTCGGTTGGTTTTGTGCCTAATAGACAAGCCAGCGTGAACGCATTAATTGTGTCGTCAAAAACTGGAATGATTCTTGTATTTTAAAATCACAATTTATAATTTTCTAGACTAGCATCTTATAATTTTGCTTCGGCGAACTATTGGAATAATTGATTTTAATTTTTACTGCATTAGTCTTTTAGATTTTTGATCTCATAGTAATTACTATCAAACGATTAAATTTAGTACTGCTCACACAAAGATAAAACTTCAAGGTCATTGTAGGCGCGCAAAGGATCATATTCGTTCTGTAAGAACGTAAATAAAGTTCCCCAATATTCAACAGAAAATCTCCTAGACGCCACATTTTAAAACAGATTTTTAGCAAGGGAAAGACAAACGGCAAGTAAATAGACCTTTGGGGCGATACTTGATGTGGAGGATTGAGAAAAATGGAGCTGGGAGGTATATCCCTTTAAAATTAGTGTGCTATCACTTGATGACGTCCCTGAGCTGAGGGACGAAACGTCGTGAAGTTTTAATTCACTTGCACTTAATGGCTTGCATCTTTAAGTTAACTACTAAAATGCTTTTAACGTTGTTTCTTCTTGAGAAAGTAGTGGAAGAGGGGGTTGAGGGAATAGGGAGAAGGGTTTGAGAATTGTGAGAAAGAGGTACTGAAGTGGCGGATAGGACTGGAGAGCAGAGATTAGGGGGATGGAAGAGGAAAAGGATGGTGGGATCAGGGGGTGACGGAGGCTATCAGGAATAGAAAAGAGGCGTGTTGGAACTGGCGCAGGTTTGGAGGGGGAGAGTGAGGAGAGGTGGAGGGAGTATGTGAGGAGAAAGAAGAAGACGGGAGTGGTGGTATCAAGGAAAATATCAGCGGTTAACCAGAAGCTGGCAAGAGAGGTGGCAAAAGGGGGTAGGGATGCAGGATCCAAGTTTTGGAGATTTGTAAAGGAAAAGAGTAGAGAGTGTAGGAAGGTGAGCCAGAGTGGGGAGGGGGAAGGGTGGCCAGAAGGAGGGGGGAGTATTAGGGATATAGTAACTAAACCTCTGAGAAGGACGTGTACGGTGGAAGAGGAGATGGGGAGTGAGGAGGGGGTGATGATGGAGAAAGGGGGGGGGAGAAGGGGGACTGCTGCAAGTTATTTCTTATAGGGAGTTTGAAGAAGCACTTTCTTTTGCTGCTGGGGAAGATGGATTAATGGGAGTGCTGGTTACGGGGATCGGAGCCAAGGGCAAAAGAAGGATGATTTGGGAAATGAATGAGGTTTGAAAGAGGGAAGGGTTCCGGAAAGTTGGAAGAGGGTGAGAGTTCAGCATGTGTTTAATAGGAAGGAAAAGAATAGGGAGAATTTGATAACTTTAGGCCTGTAGCCACAGCTAGTGCAGTGTATAAGGCCTTCATGAGAGTGGTGATAAGCCGAAACCTGGTGGAAGAGAGGGATGATCTTGGAGAGATGCAAAATGGGTTCAGAAATGAAAGGAAACTGGAAGATAATGTCTTTGTCCTTTCATATGCCATTGAGGTAGTGAGAAGGAGGGGGGGGGGGAGCTTATTGGATTTGATTAAGAGGGTGTATGAGGGTGGGATGTATGTTGCATCGTGGGGGTGTCCAGTCGGACTCAGTGGAATGTAAGAGGAGGCTGAGGCAAGGTATTGCTGCTGCTTTTTCTGGTGTATCATAGGGGATTGGAAAAAGATTAATGGAATCGGGATTAGGGTTTAGATGGGGAAAGGGGGAGAGAAGGGTTTTTGCACACCGGTGCTGACGTTTGTCGATGACATCGGGCTGCTTGAGCAGAAGGGACTGGAGTTGATGCTTGTGGAGTGAGCAGAATGGTGTCTGGAGATGAAGGTGGAGTTTAGTGAGGGAAAATCGGGGTTTATGGTTTTTGGGGAAGGGGAAGGATCATTGGGAGAAGGAGGAGGACTCAAGTTATGGGGTACGTGGGTAAATAGGGTTACAGAATCTAATTATTCGGGGGTGAGATTGTGTGTGAAACTTGACTACCTCGAGGCGATGGAAAGGAAGGTGAGAAGGAAAGCGGGAAGGGTCAAGCAGATGATTAAGAAGGTGGCGGTGTGGGGGTACATCAGGTACAAGATTACGAGGATTCTGTGGAAAAGGGTAGCGGTTCCGGGGTTGAGGTCTGTGGGGGATTCTAGTGTATAGTTGAGTAGGGTGGAAGCAGTTGGAGATGTTCCAGGAGGAACTGGGAAGGCAGGCGTTTAGAGCAAATCAGTACATTGCTGGGGAGGGGGTGAAAGGGAAATGGGCTGGTCGTTCTTCGAGGCGAGTGAAGTTCGGCAAATATTGGGTTCGACAAGGGGGTTGAGGGGCTGGAGGATGATTGTCAGGAGGACGTATGAATATGTTACGCGATGGGGCTGCATGAAGTAGGTGAACAGGATGAGGAGGCTAGCGGGGAAGAATATACTAGTGATTTCACACGGAATAATGTTTGCGTGTCATGCCGTGCCCGCGAATTTCACACGGAATAATGTTTGCGTGCCGTGCCGTCCCATGCCACGTGCAAGCGAGCCACAACGGCCGCTACGCAACAACCGGCCAGCCCGGGCCAGCACGGGCTGGCGCTGCTCGGCACGCTTTAATTATTCCATCTGAAATCCGAACGCGCACCGTGCCGCGCTTGCTGGAAATGCTAACAAAGCTTCATTGTAGTTAAAAATTTCCCGCCACCGGTTGTTGTCAAAACAAGGAGGCCGACAACAGCCGCTTGTAATTAAACCGTCTGAAATCAAGTCGCGTTGGCCCTCCAAAAACTGCTAAAGAGGGCTGGCCGCGTTCGGCCACGGCCAGCCCCCAGCCCGAGACGAATTATTCCGTGTGAAATCACTACAAGGGTTGGGAAGGGATGGGATAGGGCAGGGGGATGGAGGAAAGGCATTAAGGAAGTGGAGGTGGAAAGATGGAGGAGGGAACTAGTAAAAAGTCTTCAGTGGAGCAATACCAAGAGGAGACAAGTAGGATTGGTTGGGAAGGTTGTTACAAGGGGGATTGGGAAGTGTGCCGTTGTTTAGGATGAGGGCTGGGGGTCTCAATACAAGGGAGGTGGTGTGAAAAAGGGGGAGGGGTGGAAGAGGGTGTCACGTGTGGCATTTCTGGAGAGGAAAGAAAGCTGTGGAATTATGGGTGGCTAATTGGTATGGGATGCCCCTCCTAGTTACCATAGGCTTCTTTTATGGCTTGTAAACCACCTTGCCTCCCTCTTCCCTGCAAATCTTCACATCCATGAATGGTAGTATTCCTTCTTTTTCCTCCTTCGCTGTCAACTCAATCTCATGTCTCCAGCTATTGACTTTGATTAACACCTCTTCAAGCCTGCTCTTCTTAAGCACCGCATCATCCACAAACCTCCTCCACACTCTCACTTCCAGTCCAAATTTCAACACCATCCCATCCAAATGCTGCAACATCATCTCCGCGATTATTAGCTAGCTACAGTAGACCATCTGGGTTCCTCTAACTTGCTAACATATCGTCTCCCCAAACTCACCATAAATAGAGTGCAGGGAGTTTGACTGGGGCGGTTATGTTGATGTGGTGAGCAAACGATGGTGAAAAGTTGAAAGTTATTTAGAGCAGATTCATTGCTGATAGATGTTTTAATGGTCAGTAATTTTGATGTTGCACTCGCCTGCCACGACACAAATCCCTGCTTTAAACTAATGTGATGTAGGTGAATACTGGTGAATTGTTTGGGGCATGACGTAACTTAAATGGGGACAATTGGGGGAAATTGGGGAATAATTTCTAGTGAAAGATCGAAAATAAAAACAACTTACGATGGCTGCAGTCAGATTTGGAATGAAGGAGGGGTTGGAATTACATTGTTGCCTAACTGATAATCTATTACAATTGTCGGCTAGGCAGTGCACGAGTTACATTGTTGTTACAACAGAATTGGAATACATATATATTGTTTCAAGATAATACATTAACAACTGTAGAATGCTTGGAGAGGAGGCAGATTGAGAGATAGGTCTCACTTGTAAGGCCGATTGTGGTGCAGTTGCATTAGCAACAGCACGAGGGCGTCCAACATTGACGGGTCTAAGGGCGAAAGCTGAGACCAATCTCTACAAAATGCCCCCACCCCCCAAGAGAAATTTGAGGTGGCTTCGTACACCTCGTTGTTTGGGACTTGACCTTAAACGAGAACAGCAATTAGAAAAAGTTTCATACACTTTATACACTTTACACTTTCAGCCGTAATATGAGGAACGAAGGTTACATATAAAACTACAGCTTATCAGACGATCGCCCACGAACAAGGGTGCGGAACATCTGAAAGAGAACACTTATTAGTAAACTTAAAAAAAGTTTCGTTCCACCTAGGTTTCGGCATTTTTTTTATTGGTACGGTTGAAGAACCGTTTCAATACCTAGGGTTTTTAATAAACGTATAGGACAGCGTTTATATGGTGAATTCAAACAGTTGGTAAGGACAGGTTTGACGAGTGTTTTTTTATTTAAATAGTGACTATGGGAGCTTCCATTACGCCCCCAGCACACACAAGTCACGGCCTACAATAACAACTAAAATGTTGCACAAGTGGCCGACCAATGTGGCCATACTGCTGAATCCAAACGCGTCGACTAAATACTCAAGAAAAGTATTCATAAATTAGGATCTCAACAGATCCTAAACAAAAATGTCCAAAATATGACGTTAGAGCATCAATATTTATCATGCAATGGTCGTGGGGTTTTACCCAAAGCAGCAATTATTTAAATGCCGATAAAACAAAATTAAAGGCGCTAGAATAAGTCAAGCATTAATAATTGCAATAAAAAAGTAAGATGCGAACATGAATTTACTTTTAAACAATCAAAGATATTCAACACAAAACGGAGAGATATTGATTCATTTGCGCGACACATTCAACAATTTTGTTTTCACTACAAACCCCAATGTGCGATCCAGATAGCAAGATCAGTGGTAATATGCCTTCGAACGATATGACGTAACAAACAGGCGTGATTCAACAATGGGGTTAAATAATTGCACTTATTCATCGCTAGCTCATGACCGCCCATCACGATTGTTGCGCACATCATACAAGCGTCTTTTATTTTGGAGAAGAAAGGCCGAATAGCAGAAATCCAAACTTAGTGCCCGAAAATCGAGCACCGATTGCTCGACAAATCAGGTAATTAATGAAGTGTTCAAGACATTAAATGTCCACGATATTGTTCCTAAGTTTCTTAAGAGTCAATAAGGATTAAAATTATTAATTGTATACGGCAATATTTTCTGTAGGATCGACTTGAAAGGTTGCGGTACCAATTCATTGAATTGCCAAAATGGCGTGGTGCAGCGAAGATCAATGGCCAAGACGAAGTTCCACTGTGCTGTACCAGATCCGAAAAAAGAAACGGTGCATTATTCTTAAGTGTTCATGCACCCAAATAACCAAAATATTTTTAACGAGTTCTGGATTGACGTAGCAAATATTGTAAGAGGCTTACTTATTACTCTAACGTATTTATCGTAATAAAAAAAGAAAATCCGTAGCCTACGCTAAAAAAGAAAGTCAGAAACCTAATAGCCTAAGAAAATTATCATTGGGTTGTGATGCAAAATCACTAAAGGCATAAATAATTATCGTAAAAAGAAAAATTAACACAAGTTGCTGGTAACTGAGATGTGACACGTCCAAAATTATTATACTTGAAAATTGCAATGTTTTTTTTTCTGAAATATTTTTCGTGGCAAGTAGATGCTTTCGATTATAACGAAGTTTTGAGAAATTGATTATGTTTAATAATCAAAATCACGCGACCACGAAAAATTTATTAAAGGAAAAATTATTGTAAAGAAATTATTAACATTGGCAGAATATTTTTATTAAAAGAAATTATAAATGCTGTCGTAATAATTATTAGGTTTGGTTTAAAAGAAATATTAATATGTACGCTAAAGTTGTATGTTCGCCTCGTTTAGCATAACTACTAACCTATTTTGCCTAACACAAAAAGGTATGTCAAATTTGCACTATGTTTTTTTTTTTTTTTTTTTTTTAATCTGCTTGAGGTTTTAAATAAGGCTTGCACTATCATAAGTTGTTAAATAAAGAATAATTAATATGGTTGGTAGTTGTTTATTTCCAGGGGGCATGCAGCCGAAATCCAGCCAGACAAGCATAAGAAGAAAGGTTTGCTTTTGTCGGGAGCCCTAAAATCAAATTGAAAAAAGTTCCTGATTGCATGCAGCAAGTTAAATTATATAAAAAAAAAAGGGACGAAGAGGAGAAGAATAGTCTTGTTTTGTGTACCGTTTGCAAGGACGGATAAGGGTTTTAATGACCAGATCTTTATTTTTAAAGGATGTGCGGTGTCCTAAGTTTAAACATTTTTTAAAGTAAAATTATGTGCATTAGCTTTATCTTTTTTTTAAATAAATGAAACATAATGTCATGCGAGGCTGCTGTAGCGCAATGCCGTATGGATTATAAAGCATTATATTCTGGAAGTTTAAAATGTAACACTAGGTTGCAAGAGCATGGCGGAATTAAAGGTAGATTGCATGAATTCAAATAGGGACCAATTTATACAACTTCACCACAAATTGCATGTAAATGTATAAGCTCACAACAACATATTATACTTTTTATTATTGCTTGGTTTGGTCATTAATTTCCTGAGTGCATAAACGTGATTAGATAAGTTTAGTTAAATAGCGAAGTTAGGGCTTGACTTGCGAGCTGAGTGTATACAGCGAAATTTGTTTTATTTTCAGCTTCGTATTGAAAAAAAAAGGCGGTTGTTGATGCCATAAGCATTTGAAGCTATTGACTTTTTTTTTATTGAGACTGATTTGGTTTTGTAAAAGTACTAGAGGACTAGAGGCCATGCTCTCAAACTTGTTCGACCACCTTTTAAGCGGGACTGTAGAAAATATTTTTTCTCTGTCCGTGTTGTTCCGGTGTGGAATGATCTTCCTGATCGGGTTGCCATGGCTTCTACTGCTGCGGCTTTTCGTAGGGAACTCAACACCGTTGATTTGAGGAGCCATTTGCACCGCCCTGAGTTTTTCTTTTTACCGCATGCTTAGTCGGCCATTCTTAACTATGCTTTCATTGGTTGTTGCGACAGGTAACATTGTGTTGCTTGACTTACTTTTTAATCTACTTGTTTTATTATTTGAGGGTTGATGTTAGTGGGGCATTAATGCACCCTTTCTTCCTCTCTCCACCTTTCTCTGGTGGTAAAACTTTTTATTATTATTATTATTATTATTAAAGCCTTTAACTCTCAGATGTAAGGTGAAAACACTTCTATTCGGTAGGTCAATACGCATGGTTTAACCAAATTGAAAACAAGCTTCTAACAAGAAAAATATAAATGGTGCGTAAATTTTTCCAAGAAAAATATTGAAATTCAACTAGCCTTATTATGTTTCAAGTGTCATTGCGTCGAATTCATTAACTCTATTACCATATAAATAAAAGGGGTTACTGCTTGGTGGTAAACAGTCACTGTTTGGTTGCAATGTTGTCATTAAAAACCTTAAAAAAAAAAGGATAATACAAACTGGTAAGAACTTTTACTAAAAACTAAAGTCATTACTTCAATAAATAACAGGTGACTTTTAATTAAGTATGCTTACCTTAGCAAAATGAGTTATTTCGTGGGAAAAGCGTGTATCCTGAACAAATTACAAATTGCAGCATAAATTGTAACGAAAAAAAGTACATGGCATATAGCAAGGTTGTGTTGTATATAATAACAATTGTTTTAAAAATCAACCTTTGCATCAATATCTCAGCGTTATGTAAAATGTTTAATTCACGTGATAAAAGCTGTCCATTGGCAAAACAATTATCCACCTGTATATGATCACAGCGGTTTAGGAAAAAATAATCAGCTGGGGTTATGGGAATAAATCTTAATTTTAAAGCTTGCGAGTCAAAACGGGGTTAATTAATTTCGCTGAACGAAGCGAATTGTTACGTTTCGACAAAATCTGGGGAGGGGAAACCAGCGGGGTTTCTAGAATCCATCTCCTGTCGTCCGTAAGTGAGTACGGATCCGGACTGGGCTTCACTGCAGTTCATGCTGGTTACGAGTGCAGTGCCGCAATCAATCAGCTTCATTGGCTATACAGCCGCTTACTGTTGGCACAGTCCGTCACCGGTGGACACGCAAATTCGGCCCTCCTTATTAAATTGCTTGTTGACATCAATTGGCGAATCCTCCTGCGTCAAATACGAACTGGGAGATATTTTTCCCGAAACAGGAAACAAAAACTACTCTGCCCGGAACGAATAAATCAAATAATAAAGGGACATAACTAGGTTCAAATTCAAAATTGGTTATTTGTTTTAGTATAGGGGCTATCAAAATATGTGGTGTTAGGGTGCCCTATGCGATCTCACATTTAGGCCGCTAACCTATAGTCAAAACTGATGAACCTATCTGTTAAGGAGAGGGGTCCAAAAGTCTTCAGCAATTAAACTAACCGTCTCAAGTGACGTCCCTATCGTAGCCAAATTGAAAATTCATAAATGCTTAGTTCAGAGTGATTCTGAACAACATTTCAAACTAAATCAGCGCGATTTAACGCAGTCCTGATATGTTTGCAATATTTGCCGCGATTTAACGCTGTCGCAAAGTTTTTGCATATCAGAACGGCCCGATTAAGCATTTGTTTAAAATTTTGAGGGAACTAGTTGACAGAAATCGAGTTTGGCGCGAGTTAACACAAGTCCCAAAATATTTTACTGTCAACATGAAAACTGAAAGTATGGTGTTTTAATATTTTACAGCATTCATGGGCAAATTCAAGAGTTTCTAGTGAGAGTTAACTTCAAGCCAAGGCCTTCTTGAACTTACACATAAACTGGAAAATACCCATATTTCATGGTTAACATTAACTCACTAGCTAATTATGTTCATTGTGCTGAAGTTAATGGGGGGGATTTTTTTTTGATAAAGAGGTTTAGGTCTCTAAACGTGTGGTTTTACTTTATACTGGTGTTTTTCCAGACCACACACAAATGATGAGTATCAAATTTTGTATGCTAAGCAAATAATCCATGCAAATGAATTAAACAAAATAAATAAAATTAATTTAACGTAATTAAACACAGAAAAATCAATCATTTTGCCAACCTAGATATTTTAACGTTCCCCTTATAGGCCGTCTGGACTGGCAAATTAAAGTGGAGATGTAATATCCGAACAAATATCTTTGCTTATGTGCCCATTCAAGGAATTTAACCAAATTCACCGGGGATCTCATCAATTACTGGTCTCATGTTAGAAATATGCTGAAATCCTTTTTGAAGGAGTCCAGTCGAGACCTCGCGTACCTTATAAACTTGGGGAGAAATTTTCTCCTCCACTACATAAGGACCAGTGTATTTTACTTGCATTTTGGCAGCGAAGTATGAATGTTTGCTGCTTTTAAAATGACTTTTGATCCAAACCCGGTCACCTTTGGCGAATTCCAAGGGTTTGGGTATACGGGCATTGAGCTTAGCGTATTCGTACGCTCTGTCAGATTGTCGTAGCCGACGTACTCGGGCTAAAGTTTTCCGTAGATTACTTGTAAGCGTGGCAGCCCACAAGGGAAGGGGTCGATCCAAGGTTTCAGAGATGGGGGGTTCAGTACCAATGTCTAATTCTCGACCGAAATTTAAGTAAGCCGGAGTGTAGCCGGTCCTTGAGTCAACCGAGGAGTTGATAGACAACATAAACAATGGCAACTTCTCATCCCAATCTCTTGGATTACCTTCACAAAATTGTGCGACCATCCGCCCGAGCTTCTTGCAATGGAGCTCGGCTGGGCTGTTGGACGCTGGGTGATAAAGGGTGGTAACAGCTTGCTTAATACCAAAACGCCTATAGCACTCGCGGCTAATATCGCTTATAAACGATTGTCCGTTGTCCGAAACCACCTTCCTCGGGATACCAAAAATGGGAAATACCCGGTTTATCAAAAGGGTAACAAGCGTTTTCGTATCAAACTTTCTACAAGGAAAACATAATAAGTAGCCGGTAAACAAATCGGATACCACCAGTATATTACGATTCTTGCGTGGACTTTTGGTCATAGGAAGACCCTGTTTCCAATCTAAATGCAAAGTGTGGAAAGGATAGGTTAGAGGGATGGTTTGTAATTTTCCAAGGGTTCGTAAGCCATGGCCTTTATGTGATTGGCACGAATGACATGTTTTGACGAACCTATGAACTAATTTACTCATCCTAGGAAAGTACATTAGCCTTTTGAGGCGAGCTAAGGTTTTACGAGCTCCGAAATGGCCTCCCGTAATTGTGCTGTGATTCAGCTCCAACACTTGCCTCTGCAAATTGCGAGGGATAAACATTTTTAAATTGGACGACTCAAAAGTATCGTGAGCAAGTTCGCAATATATTAACACCTGACTGTTGGTCAAAGATACATTTATCCAGGTACTTGTCTACAAATCTCTGTACAGCAACTGAACTGGCTTTCCAGGGTTTCCCCTGCAAAGCGAGCGAGAGTGTTTTCATGAATTCGTCACGTTGGGTCTCCGCCGCAATCATCTCCACTGTTACCTGCGCAACCTCGATGTTACAGTTGAAACAATCGTTGTTGAACACATAAAATGGACGATTGACATTGGGCAATTTGACTTCCACTAGTGGCGGATTCATACGACCTTCGTCAGGAGGAGCGCTTCCTTCGTGCATACGAGACAAACTGTCAGCTGGGGCATTTAGTCGGCCAGGCTGAAAAACCAACCTTGCCTCCAATGAAGAAAAGAATACTAGCCATCGGGCAATACGCCCTCTGGTATTTTTCTTGACGTCCATTAGAGTTAGCGGGTAGTGGTCCGTTACCAGAAGTATGTCCCCTCCTTCTACAAGGTGGCGCCATTTTTTTAATCCAAAAACTAGGCTTAAACACTCACGTTCAGAACAGGTATAACGAGATTCAGCTGCTGACAGTCTCCGTGACGCCATGTCCACGGTGACAGTATGGTCGCTGTCTGGTGCTTTCTGGCATAACAAACAGCCAATTCCAGTTCCGCTTGCGTCGCCGTATAAAATCCACTGCTTAGCTGGATCAGGGTGGCACAGAATTGGTGCGTCCAATAAAGCACTTTTAATGTTATTAAACGCCTCCTCTTCTCTAATGCCCCACGTGAGTTGCTTTTGTTTATTATCACGCAGTATATCTGTCAATGCCGAGATCCGTTCAGCGAATCTTGGCACAAACTTTCTAAACCACGACGCAAGGCCTACAAACTTACGTACCTCTTTTACAGTTCTTGGTACAGGCCAAGATTGCAAAATCAGCACTTTAGCTGGGTTTGCTCTAACACCATCATCCGTCACCAAATAACCCAGGACTAATAGTTCCTTAACGCAAAATTCAGTTTTCTGAAAGTGCCCTGATAAGCCTTCTTCGCCCATCATGGACAAACAAGCTTCCAGGCCTATCAAATGATCTTTCCAACACCTATTGGCCAATCCCAAGTCGTCAACATAAGAACTGGCTCCTAGGTGGCTTATAGGTTCAACACATTGCGTCATAGCACGACAAAAATTTGCCCCGGCATTTCGGAGCCCAAATTGAGCACGAAGCGGAATGTACTGAGCTTCAGTTGTTACAAATGCCTTTTTACCACTCTCGGGATCGAGGGGTACGTGCCAATAGCCATCACGAAGATCAAAATTTGATCGGTAGGGACATTTATCGTACCGAGCTATGAGGGAATCAATGAGTGGCAGTGGAAATTTGTCCCGTGGGCAAGATTTATTAAGAGGGACAAAATCTATCACCATCCTCGTCCGTCCGTCTTTTTTTGCCACCAAAAAAACTGGACAGCAGTGCTCACTGAAACCCGGAACTATTACTCCCATGTCAAGCATGTTTTTAATATGCGCAGCGACCTGCTGTCTGCCTAAATAGCTTAGGGGGTAAGGACGGCAAGCTACTGGAGGAGCTCCTAGAGTATCAATCACCATATCTGGGCAATGTTTAAATTTACCCACCCTGGTGGAAAACACATGACGGTAAGAAATTAATAAGCTGAAAAGTTCTTCCTTCTGCTCATGAGTCAATAGAGTAATTTTATCAACTTTCTCACGGATCTCCTCCAATGTTGGGTGTAGCTCTGCATTGCCAACTATCGCACCTACTGCAGGGGGAAGCAAGCGCAAGGGGTTGCGTCGAAGAGCATACACATCACCTTTATAGGGGTGCCAAAACCAATAATTCTTCTTAAAGTTTAAGATCATGCCTGACCAGGTCAAAAAGTCAGCACCTAAAATTAATGGCTGGATTGCATTAGGCATTTCAATGAAAGGGTAGGTGAAATAATGGGTCTTAATTTGGATTGGTATTACGAAAAACCCAGGGCAAATGGCCCAACGCCCATCTGCATACCGAATGCAGTATTCCCTTTTTCTAAATTTGAACCCAAGGCCTATAAGGTCATCGTGTAAGCCCTCGTGTACAAAACTTAAGCTCGACCCTCCGTCTAGCAGGGCGTCAGCAATTTCGTCCCCGATTCGCACACCAACATAACCACAGGGGCTATTTTGGGGTTCCTCGGGTCCCTGCAAAATTTCGGGGAGGTCAAAATAATCTAACTTTTTTGGTCGCTCAGCTCTTAACCCTCTTGGTATCCGTCGAGGGTCATCGGGTAGCTGGCCCCCGTACCAATAATTCTGCGGCGACGGTACCGTATTACCAGCTTT
>JAHWFP010213750.1:2007-14476 GCA_023313725.1 Lithobius niger
ATGTGGATGAACTTTCCACTCATTTCACTGATGTGGTCCTTGCTGCTGCTCATGCTACTATCCCGCGTACGTCCACACAGCCGCGGCGGGTTCCTGTTCCGTGGTGGACGCCTGCTTGCGGGCAGGCCATTCAGGCCCGCCGGCGAGCGTTGCGGGCATTCACGGTCAGCCCGACTACTGGCAACTTTGTAGCGTTTAAGCGCTGTCGTGCCCGTGCCAGGTATGTCATCCGTGAGGCTAGACGTGCTTCGTGGGCAGCTTATGTTTCGTCGATCACGCGCTCCACGCCTTCTCAGCAGGTGTGGCGGAAGGTGCGCCAGATTTCGGGGAGGAGCGTGCCTTCCCCGGTTTCACAGCTGAAGGTGGCGAATACCGTGATCTCTTCTGTGCCAGATATCGCCAATTGTCTTGCGTCTGCATTTGCGCGGGTCTCGGGTGATGACCATTATGATCCTGGTTTCCTCGGGATTAAGCGTAGAGAAGAGGCTCGCTTTCTTGACTTTCGCTCCGATGGGCTAGAGGAGTACAATTTACCGCTTACCTGGCAGGAATTTGTTTCAGCTTTGTCCAAGTCGCATGACTCCGCCCCGGGGCCTGATGATATTCACTATCAACTGTTGAAACATCTGCCTCTTGCATCCCAGCAGTTCTTGCTGGGGATGTTCAACCGTGTGTGGGCAGAGGGCTCTATTCCAGCAGCATGGAAGACAGCAGTGGTCATCCCGATTGTAAAACCGGGCAAAGACCCTACTTCTCCTTCCAGTTATCGCCCAATCGCTCTGACTAGCTGTGTCTGTAAACTTATGGAACGGATGGTCAGTGAGCGGTTGGTGTGGGTGTTGGAATCACGGGGATTCTTATCTGTGTCCCAGTGTGGCTTTCGACGGTTTCGGTCAACTATCGATCATCTAGTTACCCTTGAATCAGATGTGAGGGAGGCTTTTCGCCTGCGTCATCATCTGGTTCAGGTTTTCTTTGACTTGGAGAAGGCGTATGATACGACGTGGCGTTATGGGATTCTCCGTAATCTCTATAACTATGGCTTGAGGGGACAGATGCCACTGTTGCTTTCTGCTTACCTCTCAGGCCGTTCTTTTCGCGTTCGTGTCGGGGCGACTCTTTCCCGCCCGTTTGTCTTGGAGAATGGTGTGCCTCAAGGTGGTGTTCTTAGTGTCGTCTTGTTTGCTATAGGGATCAACCCCATTGCTCAGCAAGCTGCTGTTCCCCAGTCATTGTTTGTCGATGACTTCGGCCTGCGCTTTCGGGCAGCTCGCATGCAGACCTGCGAGCGGCAGCTACAGCTGGCAATTAACAAAGTCCAGACCTGGGCGGTAAGTAATGGTTTCCGGTTTTCTCCGGACAAGACTGTGTGCATCCACTTTTGCCGCCAACGAACACTGCACCCGGATCCTTGCCTGTACTTGGGGCAGGCACAAATTCCTGTTGTCCCACATGCACGTTTCCTGGGTCTGGTGTTCGATTCCAGGTTGTCTTGGCTTCCACACTTACGCCAGCTTAAAGACAAGGCTTTGCGGGCGCTTAACATCTTGCGGGTCCTGTCGGGCACTTCATGGGGTGCCGATCGCGCTGCCATGTTGCGCCTCTACCGAGCCCTTGTCCGCAGCAAACTTGATTATGCGTGTATGGTCTATGATTCGGCTAGTGACTCCACTCTCCAGATGTTGGACACAGTGCATCACAGTGGCCTGCGTGTGGCGACTGGGGCTTTTCGAACTTCTCCAGTGGTCAGCCTCTATGCTGAGGCCTCGGAGCCACCTTTGGCCATTCGTCGGCGACAGCTTGCCATTCAGTATGCTGTGCGTTTGCGTGCTGTGCAATCCAGTCCTGCTTGGTCCATGGTTTTTGGGCCAGACTTGCGGGTCGGTAGACGCAGGGTGGGTAAGGGTGATTTCCGCGATAGGCTCCAGCAGTCCTGTCACGAGATAGCCTTTGAAATGCCCTGCGTCTTGAGGCTTGAGAGAATGCCAGTTGCCCCTTGGCTTGTCCCAGGTGGCAGTTTCATTTTTGCTCTGGCGTCCCTCCCGAAGGGTTCCACTTTACCAGCAAGGTACTTACAGGAGTTCCGGCGGCTGAGTTCTCAGTACGCCGGTTATCAGCGCCTGTTTACTGATGGGTCGAAGTCCGACGTTGGCGTGGCGTGTGCTTGTGTGTGTAAGGGTGTAACGATTGCCCATCGCCTTCCATCAGGCTATTCTGTGTTCTCTGCAGAGCTTTTGGCTCTTGGTTTGGCGGTGGAATGGATCCTTGACCTTCAGGGCACGAATTTCATTGTCTTTAGTGATTCCATGAGTGCCCTGGGGTCCTTGGCGAATTACAATCCTCGGAACCCCTTGACACAACGTGTCCAAGCTTTGCTTTCCCGCTTGCCTGGCCAGCGGAAAACCGTGCTTTTCTGCTGGATCCCGGGCCATGTTGGGATAGCAGGGAATGAACAAGCTGATTCTGCTGCGAAAGGGGCCCTTTCTGGCCCTCTCGGTAGGGATCTCAGCCTTGTTCCCTCAGATGCCTTTCCAACTCTGCGTCTGAGGTTACACGCTTTTTGGCAAACCTTGTGGGACAGACAAGACGGTAATAAGTTACGGACCATTAAAGGCACTGTCGAGGAGTGGCACTCGGCGTGTCGCCGTAGTCGCCGTGAGGAGGTTGTGTTGGCCCGTTTGCGGATTGGTCACACCCGGCTTACTCACTGTTTCCTTTTGCGGGGGGTTGACCCTCCTGAATGTTCTTGATGTCGGCGGCCACTTACGGTCCGGCACTTACTTGTTGATTGTCGCCATCTTGATGGTGTTCGTCGTCGGTTCCATCTTCCGCATGACATTGCGCGTCAATTGGGCGATAAGTCTGTCCTCCTGTCCGGTGTTTTTCAATTTTTGCAGGAGGTACAGATGTATGACAAGATTTAGATTAGGGGTTTGAATAACATCTCTGTAATGTGTGGTGCAGTGGCAACCCGGACCACTGCACTGTGACTGAGGTTGGCGCTAATGACCAAGTTGTCGACGCGCCATTAAGCCTCAATCCCCCCCCCCCCCTCAACGTCTCCGTGAGTATTTGGAGATGAAAGTAACCTATGTACTAAACCAGCCCTTCTAAGGTTACCGTGTTCCAAAGGTTACGAGGTTCGCCCTTTACATCCAGGCAATGAAAAGTGCTTCACCCTCCTTAAAGCAGCCCGAGATTTATTTTTCAATATCTGCTTAGAAACTACAGAGTGGTTAATTACAGTGTTTTAAGAACATCTTTTTCTCTCCCGTTGTTACGACCGCCAACGTCCCGGATACACCTTTTAGCATAATGGCTTTGGAACTTCGACCCAAAGTGCTTTGTTCTTAATTGCGCGAATGTGTTTGCGCACGTTGCACCATTCTATCATTTTATAGCCTCCCTCTTTGTTTTAAGCCTTTAACAACCATAAAACTGATAGCACAAACATGGAAAACGCCGTTAATGCAGCGTAAACACAATTACGTAAAATTTGACTCACCCCCCTTTCCCCGGATAGACGTTGAAATTGCTTGCGGTTAACTGCAGGCTTGCACAAACGGCCCCCCACCTTCTCATCCACCCCATTCACAAGTTTGTTTTTGTGTTTTTGTTTATTGCTATGTTGTTTTTGGCATTCGTCTACTGATATGGTTTATTCGTTATGAAATGCCGCGTCATCTTTAACATACTTTGCTTCCTTGTGCTTGGCTGACTTGTGAGACGAGCGACTCGCGTTGGAATGATGCTTGGGCGCATTATTCGGTCCTAAGTTGTAAGTAATTTAGGTGGAGCTAATGCAGAAGTTGAAGAATTTGAGCCCATTTTCTAATATTAAGGCAAATGAAAAGAACAGAATATTAAAAAAATACCCTTCAGTAGTAACACTCTGTACTTGATAAAGAAAAAAAAATGGATCTGTGGAAAGGCATAAAAAGCACGAATAAAATTGTTCTTAGTGTCTCTAGTCCCGGTTGGTCCGTAACTCTTTCAAGCGTATATTGGACGCGTTGCCGGCACCGCAGTTCTGGGAAAATGGATACCGGCAAACACAAAATGATAGTTTTAAGGAATATTTGGATTAGTTTAGAGTTGATTAGGTTTGGCTAGGTTAGATTTAGTTATGTATTGTGTGAGTAGGCAGGTTGTGTTCACTTTAACAAGATCAAGGCCTAGTTTTCAATTGATTCACCGCGACCAGAGCCTTTCAGACTGGATCCCGTCACCGGGACCAGAGACACAGCCAAAATTGTTCATTAACAATATTTCATTAAAAAAATATTTTTATTTTAATTACTGATGGAAGGTATCATTAGTTTTTAAAGTCCACTTTTTAATGCTATAGGAATAGAAGTGTTTAAGAGGTTATTCATATGGTTTCAATATTTTTACAAGAACGAATAATGACTAAGAGACCCTTTGTTTTTTTAACAACCGTGATTTTTGGGTTTCAGAGAAAAAGACAGACCCCCATGTCCGGGACCCTTTTTACGCAATCGATTTTTTTAGTTCAAGTCATTGCATTAAATGCATTAAAAAATGCAAAACTGATAGTTAAATCTGTCGGCTGTAGGCCACTACACTTCAGATGAATTTGATTCTATGGGGAAAAGTTTAAACTGCTATTGCACTTAAGCATTGGAGTAAACAGTGCCGAATTATAAAATTTATCGTAAGTGAAATGACGGTAATTTTTGCAAATACTCTCAAAGTGTAAACCAGCTACCTAGTAGACATCTTTTACAATTAGAGTGAACTGCAATATTACACTGGAACGCCATGAGACAATAACGCTTAAACTCAAAAAGAAGAATACTGCTCGGCAGTGTACAGTATTTGGCAAATTTTCGGTAGTTCTTGATAGTGATGTTATTATTTCATGCAGCTATCTTCTTCAGGCTGTTTGGGAATCGTAGTTTCTTTGGTCTACATTGCTCTCGCTTACGTTTGAAACGGCGTCTGCTGCAGCATCCGATAGTCTTGGCAGTCTTGTGTTCCCACTTAAAGGCACATAAATCCCTCCGTGCTGGCCGCTTTACTCTGCGTAACCTACGCTAAAATATAGTTCAAACGACCGCAGCGCGCATTGCTCCACGCGCATTTCGGGGCCGCGGCAACGTGACACATCGTACGACCAAGTCGCAAACATGAGCGAAGGATTAATTATCCTTCCTCCAGGGCCGCCTCTTGCCAGCGATGTGGCGGGAGTTAAATACCGCTCGGACCGAGCCGTTTAAAACAAGCCTAATAACATTCACACGCCACTACTGACATCTGCATCGTACCCTTAGACCAGCAAATGAAAGGTAAATCAGTTTATATAAAACTATTTCCGGTAATGTATCGAGTGAAACTGTTAAAACATACCGGAGGGAGTTATGTGCCTTTAACCGCGAGCCCATCTCTCACTTCACCACGAAAATGCAGTATCTTGTTGGGCGAGGGATAATCTTCTAACTGGAAAATCACATAATTGGAAGAACGTGTACCGTATAACAGTATAACGGAAAGTCGTCTAACAGGAAATTCGTATAATGGAAAATCGTATGCTTGGAAATTCGTGTAATGGAAAATCGTCTAATGTCCCTGCCTCGCTCGCTGCGGCTATACATATAACATCCGAAATCGCAGTTAAACGTTTATCCAGTTAGACGTTTATCCATTATACAATTATCCATTATACGATAATCCGTTTAGATGATTTTCCATTATACGATATTCCGCTTAGACGATTTTCCAGATTTTTATTTATGCAGATTTTAAACAATTATCCCATTAGACGATTTTCCAGTTAGACGTTCGTCGTGTCTTGTTCGTAGTGACCTGAGAGTCGCCTCAAGGTCAAACGGGAACAAAAGTCTGACACAGCCGTGGCATTTTTCAAACGTAGGCAAGCGCAACGCAAACCAATGAAATCACGATTCTCAAACAGCCTGAAGAAGACAACTTCACAACCAAGAACTTCGAAAAATTGCCGAATACAGTGCAGGTATCTTTTTTGATCTTTTTTGATCTGCAGCATCTGGCCCTACCGAGTTCTCTCACGCAGCGAGCAAACGAGTGCACAAAGCAATACCTTTAAACACCACAAACAAGCCACGTGCTTCCTTAATTATTGAGTAAAAATTTGGGTCGTCCCCGTGCACCTGCGAGCAAGCTGGTAAAGGTTAATGATAGCACTGGCACTAGATGGCGCCAGGGTATTTTCTTTGTATTCTACCGTGGCGCCATCTAGTGGCATTAAACTTTATAGTTTGCTTCCTGGTGCACGAGGACGTACCAAATTTTTACTCAATTTTTCAGAAGGCTCGTGGCTTGTTTGTTGTATTAAAAGATATTTCTTTGTGCATTCCTTTGCTGGCTACGAGCAAGCGCTAGAGAGAACTAGATAGCGCTCGATGGCGCCAGATGCTTCAAACATTCGTTCGGTGGCAACCCTCCTTTAAGCTTTTATCTTTAAAAATTCTCTTGCTTAAAAATGTTCTTGATCCGGAGATCGAAACGTTGCGCCGTTATTATAGTGTCCGCGGCCTATCTTGAGTTCGCCGCGGAACGAACACAGCTTATCGATTGTACGTTTTTGGTAGCAGAGTGCCTTGTTGATATCCAAGATGGTTACAAAAACAATGGCGGCCATCGACTAAAATCGCCCCCTCTAGGAAGACGTAGCCGCTCATAAAATACTTGCAGGACTCAAAATACGCCGTGCACACAATAATATTTGTGCAGTTTGTGGGTTTCCGAAGACCCCTCTTGACAACAGTTTCATAATATAATTAATTCCTTTCACAAACTAAAACTCAGGGTATAAGACAAAGAAGCTTGTTATCAGTGCCTCCAATTTAGGGCACTGCATTCACCTATATTCAGTTACGTAGCAAACTTAGTAATGGTCCATTCGGTAGGCCTACAAACTGTGCGACAGTTGACATACAACTCAACAAATTCTGTTTAACACATACATTATGATGCTTTTATTCAGGGCTCTTCCTCCGTAATTGTTCAGGGCGCTCCTGAGAACCACTTAATTTTTTAATGCCCACGTCAAACTGGATGCATGTTTTGTAACTCTTTGGTCGGTCGCGTGGTTCGAAACGGCATCACTTGGTTTGGAGACGAGGACGCTGACTACAGGGCTGTTGCAGCTCGCTTGGCTCGCTTGTAAATGTTGCAAACGTATTTATTTTATTGATATTCTAACGTATGTTAATGTTGCAAAAGTTATGTCGAGTGTTATGCACGAAAATGTTAGGAGGGTGCGTTCTTTCAAAACTTAATTGAGACTAAAAACGTACTTTAAACAGGGTGGCCCATAAAAATAAATAGGGATCGACCGATACAGAAAAATACCGGTCCGACACCGATTTTTTCCTCACAGGCCGTACCGATACAGATACCGAACAGATAACCGATACCGATTTTTTTTTTTTTTTTTTTAAAGTCAATGGGTCAGGAAGTCAAACGCCTATTTCATCATTATGAAACTGGTGTGCAAGAAAAGTAAATTTCTAATTTTTTTTTATCAGTGGTGTCAGATCCACAGGTGTACCTTCGACTGTAAAAAAGACAACTCAACTTACACTGCAGATATGCCTAATCCCAAGAAGCCACCCTGAATCTGGCAATGCACATGCGTTGAATTCACTGAGCTGCTGTGCAGATGACTTCATGGGATACAAGCGATGCTATGCAGGAAAGGTTTCTCTTAAGCTAGGTGGAGTAGCAAGCGCGCACGGAAGTTGGTCGTATCGGCTAAAATATTGGTAAATAAACACCGATACAGGGCCGATACCGATAATATCTGTAAATACCGATACCGATATTAATATCTGTCTATCCCTAAAAATAAATAACGCTCTACCTGAAATTTTTCTTAGTCGACATTTGTGAAACAGATTTTTGGAAAAAAGGGGAAAATAGGGACCACTTAAATTTCTGGATCCAAAATACGGTAAAGGTTTAGAACATTCATTGATCATGAGAATTGTTTAGCGTAAACTTGGATAAATAATGGCATGGTGAATGAAACACTGGGGCACTTGGAGTAAGTCCCCCTCGCCCCCCTCCCCTCCCCGTTTTTGGGATGATCTTTTGGTATCAGAATAGCATTTTGGATCCCGAGAAGTGGTCCCTATTTTCACTTTTTCAAAAAAAAGTTTCAAAAACTTAGAAAGAATCTGGACTTAAGAAAAATTTCAGGTGGAACGTTTTTTATGGGTCACCCGATCTGATCTTTTGCAAAGTGATCAGATTTTTCAAACCACGTACTATTCGTCCCCAAACTGTTGGAAGGATGGGACAAGGTAGTTTGATATTGGCTATGACTGTCGCATGTGCAAGAGGGCGCAGGTTCGAGCCTGCCCGCAGCCGTCACTCCTGGCATTTTCAGGAAGAGAAGAGCCCTGTGATGCCTCGTGCTCGTAGCTATTGTGGCACGTAAAAGATCATAGGAATTTACATTTGGAATTGCCTAGCAAAGTGGTCCCTCACCTTCTGGTGCCATGGCTTCGTTTGAGACCACGACAAACCTTCCATGTGTTGGAAAAAGCATTTTTTTTTATTTTGCAAGAGACAACAGCCTAAATTCGCACACAAAATTTCCTTTTTCGTATATTCCTGCAGGATGTTTCTAGCTGTTCCGATTGGGGAGGCTTTAAGATGTTTATCCCCCCCCCCTCCTCTCCCCGATCGACCCCTCACGCTCGATGTTGGTTCATTCCGGTTGCATGCATTTTGGGGGGGACGAACAGTTCTGGGGACGAAAAGTCCTATACCCTCCTTTGCAAGCCTGTCCAGTGCACTGCAGTGCACTGTGACTGAGGTTGGCGCTAATGACCAAGCTGTCGACGCGCCATTAAGCCTCATCTCCCCCCCCCCTGTCCAGTGGACCACATCCTGCACCGTATAGGATAGCTGGAAATGAGCACACTGATGCGGTAGGAAAGGGACCCTTTCTGGTGCTCCCTAGGATTGTTTTCAACTCTACGTAGGTAGTTGCATGCTGCTTGGCAAGCCTTGTGGGACAAAAAGACGCTAATAAGTTGTAAGCTATTAAATTGTTAATTATAGGCATGGCTTTTCAGGCACGTAGCTTGGCTTATAGCTACAGTCATCGAGAAGAGGTGATGTTGGCCCGTTTTACGTTTCGGTCGCACCAACATTACTCTCTTGTTCTTTTTGTGGTAGGGATAGCCCTCATTAGGGTCCACCTTGTTCTTGTAGACTGTCGCCATCTTGAAGGTATTCGTCGCTGTTTCCATATTCCGCGAGCAGTGTGTCATTTGGGAGAAGGGTCTGTCCTCCTGTCTGGGGTGTTTACATTTTTGCAAGAGGTACAGTTATATGACAAGATTAAAATTGGGATTTGTTAAACATCTCTGTACCGTGTGGCACAGTGGCAACCCGGACCACTGCACTGTGAGTGAGGTTGGCGGTAATGTCCTAGCTTTCGACACTTTGAATCGCCCTACTCCCTCATCATAGTGACTGAATTCCTTCTATATTTCAAGTGTGAAATTTCAACGCATGTAGTTCAAGAAGGGTGCAAGAGAATCTGTTTAACGCTGACCAATAACACGGCTGTGCAAACACGGGAAGTGGAGAGGAAGCACTTGGCAGAGGCGTGCTACATAATCGGATTCTGCTTGATGAAGCACGAGTGTCCCGATTAAGCCTAACCGTTGCAGTGTGTGTTTTATGGCGATAATTGTGCAGATGATCTATGAAATAATTATCTCTGGTTTCATTACCATAAATCGTGCCTCATAAACGAATTCAGCGAGCGGTCGGCTTTTGTTCTTATTCTTTGCGAAAGGCACCATACCGTTGCCAAATTAGATTGTTCTCAGATTTAATATATTACTTAGTGCTGGAAATGTTTTTTTTTTTAAAGTAGACAATTGTCTGAGCTATGGTCTGAAAAACATAAATTGGCAAGAATGGCCAATATAATTCCGATGTAATAAACATTAAAACGAGCTTCCATAATGCGGTAATAAATATAAATTTTGATTTAAAAAAAAAGGCCAGGAGATTAAGAGATAATTCTCTCTTCACGAGATTATGCCATCAGGTCTTCGGTGATGTTTAAAGAAAGGAAGGATGGTAGGATGTAGGGGAACGAGAGAATCAGGGGCGTCTATCCCCTCCCCAGCATAATTAAGCACCCCTCCCCCCCCAAAAAAAAAAGAAATTAAAAATAATTCGCCCCTAAAATATTGTTCATTCACACCAAGTATACTTACTAGTTGAGCTCAAAAACGTTCCCCAGTCCACAATTTTTGTGAATTAAAAAGTTCAATTTAAAACACTGACTTGGCAAAACCTAAGGGAGTGGATAATTAAACACCAACTTACAAAAATAAGCAATCGTTGCCTGGTCAGTCATTTTCAGTCCTGATTTGAGCTGAATGCCGTAAAAAATGCAACGCCACACGAACATGAAAATTTACATACGCAAATATTTAAGAATAAAAATGGATATACAATTCCCCCTCCACGTATAAAGTTTTGCATGTGCAATGACGGTGGCCCTAGTATAAGACTTTATTAATAATACCCCCCCCCCCTTTTTTAGTGTAACGCATGCACATAATCCTAGTGTTCAGCTTCATATGCTCTGCCCCTACCAACTATTAAATTTAAATTATCCGTACTCTCGGTACCCTATCATTATTACAGCATAATTTAATAAATACATATTCTTTCAGTCCATGGCCAGCCTGTGCTACGTTATTCTTCCATGGCCGAATTTACAGGGGGGCCCAAAGGGGTAATGGCGCCTGGCCTACCAAGTCAAAGGATTCCCCTTTATACAAAACTATTGTAATTAAAAGTTTATTTTATTAGAAGAAGAGAGATCATAAAATAATGATGAATTTTTACAAACGTGCCATAATAAATTCCTTGAGAATATGCGAAAAAGTACGCTCCAGAAGCTGGATAGGGTACCGCAAAGTGTTGCAGCTGTCGGGGCTCTGCCACATTGCATGCTTACACTTACAGTGTTGTCTACTGTTTTACAGATCGTATACTATCTATAGTGTCCGTGGCCCTATCTTGAGCTCACCGCAGAACGAATATAGACAATCGATTGTACGTTTTTGGTAGCAGAGTGCCTTGTTAATATCCAAGATGGTTACAAAAAAACACTGGCGGCCGTCGATTGAAGCCGCCCCCTCCAGGAAGACGTAGCCGCTCAAAAAATACTTCAGGACTCAAGATACGCCGCGCGCACAATAGGCTAAATCATTCGGCAAACTAAAAAATTCATATGCGATCCTGAAATTGCAATGAAACACTTGTCTCATTCCCAACCATAGATAGGTGCCCCGGAGAGAACCAACCCAAAGAGCGTTTACCCACATCGTATAGAGAACAGCGGCCCTTCTTTACAACGACACTTTACAACCGCTGTGGTCGGCTTCTGCAAACCGCAACTTATTCATTCTTCTAATGGCTCCAGCTAGAGCGGTGTAAATCAATGAAAACGCATACCACAATCCCCGTGTTATTACATGGTCGTTATATTTTATTAAACGAAGCTTGTTATTGGTTACGTGACTCAACTGTAATTGCAGCTGATTAATGAATTTTGCGAATACCGCTGCCAATATCGACTTCTATAGCAGAGTGTGACCTTACAGTTGCCTCGTCATGTCCTCGTTGTCAAATGACTTCATGGACTTTTTTTTCCAACTTTTTGGGGAACGGGAAGGGGTAAGGGCGATAACCTTAAGTGAAATCTGAATAAGATAAAACTATGGCAGCCCCCTCCCCTCCCGTATATGGCCCTAGAAAAGATAATTACGGGTTACACATATTTTAACAGAAAAATGTCGGTTTTTATAGCAATAACGTCCGTCAATGTGATTCATTTAAACTAACATTTTTCAACATGAATAATACATTTAGAAGGGAAAAAATCACGTCTAAAATGAAATTTTAGAAATAATTTGAACCAACAACTTATGGAATCTTGTACTATATTCACCAATTAACCATTTAAAAATTTCTTTTTTGTAATGAACTATAGGGCAGCCCTTTCCCCCGTACATGGCCAGTTTTTAGAGCACTTTTGTGATATCCCGTTTGCATGAAAATACTGTGACACGTATAGGTCATCACCCTGTATATGGCCGATTTTATAGAGCATTGGTGTGATTTCTTGTATGCATGAAAATACAGTGACGTCACTATATATATGCCAATTATTATTGAAGGCCCGTACAAATTCAGCACCACCGTTAGCAGCCGTCTACCGCCCAGTCAGTCTCCTTGCCTACAAAAGAATAAAGTTTAATCGATATTCCCACTGCAGACTTCAATAAAATAAAGATTATCGGGATTCCCACTGTGGACAGACACACAAAAAAACTACGATCATAGTTATATATAGATTGTATCCCCACCACTTAAGAACATCTGCTCTATGGCAGGCCGTGTAAATCCGAACATGACAAAAAAA
>JAHWFP010213754.1:0-12668 GCA_023313725.1 Lithobius niger
ATGTCGTTAGGCTTAACTTTACCGCTTGCTCCCTGGCGCACGTCGACGCACCAACTTTGCACTCGATAATTAAGGAGGCACGTGGCTTGTTTGTTTCATAAAAAAAAAGCTGATTTGTGTGTTTCTTCGCCTGTTGAAAGCAAGGGCTAGACAGAACTAGATATCGGCAAATTGATATACTATAATGCTGCAGTTTGTCATTTGGTGACAATCCCCCTTTAACTCAACATGCCCCTAAATTCTAAATTCTATGTCACCCGCATCCCATTAACGATATATTGTAGAACGGTAACATCAAATCCTTTCAAAATAAACATCTAACGCCCTATTTCTATTAAGAGTCGTTATTCACCGTGCACAACCATCGATCGTTAATTCATGACATTAAAGTCTGCCCGTTAGACCCGTCTCTGTACTTCACAATTTTCTAAGGCAATTAACCAATGGGAAGAAAGTAAACGAAAGCCACCAGCCAATCACACCTCCTTAATAGAGATAAGACGAGCACACGGTACTTTATCAGATAAAACTGTCAGCGTTGACGTTGGTTCCCATGGTGGCAGAACGATCAGGCAGTATTAGCTTTCCGCACAAGCACGTTAGCCCTAACGCCGTTAATATTCGATACATTTAATACATAAAATATTAAATGCTGCCCTTAAACGTAAATAGTTAAAAATAAATTAATAGTAATTGTCGTAAATTAGTAATGTTACGGATCATATTCCATTTCAAATTTTAAAAACAACATTTTCAAATAAACCACTGTTTTACTTTGGTTGACGCACCATGACTGGTGCTATACCACGCGCTATGGCTGTTTGCTGTGACGTGCATATCACGTGACTGGGCTAGTCCAATCAGACGACCAAACAGCCGTTGTTCTCGTTCGTCATTGGCTAACTCATGGTGACGTCACGGCAAACAGCCATTGCGCATGGTTTAATATACGAGGTAAATTATCGACACTTTTTTCCCCTTAAATTCATGTAACGTTATCAGGGGGTCACCATCTCAAATTATCGATGCTCCCATTTTCAAAGATTGTAGAAAGTATTTCTACTCAAATCGTGTGGTGGCAATTTGGAACGGGCAACTAATAGAGGTGGTTACAGCTCCATCCCTTAATATTATTAAAATGAAACTATCGAAATAGAATCCATTTTTAACAAATTGCGTCAGATGTTCCCGAATTTTGTTTTAATTGTGTTGTTGTGAAGCCGTTACTTTAGTCGCTGAAGGGATTGGGGTTGGGATGCCAAATTTTAAGGTCATGGTTATCCTGGGATACCTTCCAGGTAGTCGAGATGAGGAGGCTGTAGTCAGACTCTATGACTTCATAGTTGGCTGACTTTAAAACTTGCACTCTTGTATTGTCATGGGCGACTTTAACCTTTGCACTGCGAGCGGAATTGGGCCTCGGATCATCTCCACAGGCTGTTCCTCGAGCAAATTACTCCCTTGGGGCTCGTACAACTCGTTGATATTCCCACCACGAGGGAGAGTAACATCCTGGACCTGGTTTTCTCCGATGATCAGAGACTAATTTTCAACCTTACCGTTGGCGATCACTTTGGCAATAGCGGCCACTGCAATGTATCATTTCCCTTAAACCTTCCCTTCGCGTCTTTAGATAATTCCATTGAGCCATCCAACCCTTCTATGATGGGTTAACTAAATTACGAAAATCATAGATTATCACTTGTCAATTTTGACTGGGACGGATTTATCTTCAATGTCCATCACGATCTGGATCATGCATTTCTCAGCATGGTTTATCGGCTGTTTCCTCAGCATTCTTTCTGGTGACACCGTGCTCTGCCATGAAGCACGGGAAAAAAAAGAGAACAAGGTCTGATCCTCCGTTTCCATGGTCCATTTTGAAATTCCGTATTCGGAAGCCGAGGCTATGGAGGAAATATAAATCTAACCTTTTGTGAGGCTACTAAAAGTGCTTACAGTGGGCAGCGCAAACTTTGCTCCACGACCACTGAAGCATGTTACTGTAGACGCCCTCCAATTGGGGAGCCATCCAGCCCTTTTTGAACTGTATTGCACGAGGACATCATCATCACGTTCTCTTCCGCCTCTTTAATCTGGACATGATTACCTAACAGATGATTTGGCTAAGGTTGAAGCACTGAGTACGATTTTTGCATCAAATTTCATAAATGATGATGAGGTACTGAACCCTCCGCCTGACCTTTTTTGGAAAGAAATGGCATGTTCTGACGTGGTGTTCTCTGAACAATTGGTCGAGGCTGCTATCAAGAGTATAAAAACCTAGCCACTACCGTGGATCTGATGGAATATCTGCGGTTTTTATTATTATTATTATAAGCAGTTTGCAAGAGTACTTCTCTGTTCTCGCTCTCAACATTTTCTCTACCTCCGTTAGGACTGGCTATATCCTCATAAAATGGATCTCCGCATCTAGTATGCCTATATTCAAGAAGGGTTCGCCTTCAGACCCTGCGAATTATCGCCTCGTAGCTCTGACGTGTGTTGCTTGTGAGATTATGGAATCTATTGTTCGAGACGAGATCTTTAAGTTTTTTGAGCAATATTCCATCATTAACCACGTCAGTATGGTTTCCTCCCTGGTCGATCAGGCACCCTCCTATTAATTTGTGCTCTGGATAGATGGATGAGTGCACTTAATATCGCGATTCCTTCAGATACGATTTACTTTGACTTTAAGAAAGCGTTCGAATTCGTCATCGACCGTAAAGTGTTATTGAAAACTGAGTAAACCTTGCTGGCTGGCTCGGTACTGGGCTTTTCTACGATTCCGAACACAACAGGTGGCAGTTGCCAGGAAAACCTCAATGGCGGTGCTGGTGCCTTGTGGGGTTCCACACCGGTCGGCCCTTGGTCCTTGCTCTTTGTTATTTATCTGAATGACCCACGATTCACCAGCGATCCCAGTACCTTTGGATTTAAATTCGCCACTGACCTTAAAATTGGTACTGAAAATATCAGCTCGACGAAATCTTTGGACTTTGATGACAAGACCCAAAAGGTATCTGAGTGGTCTAAATTTTGGCAATTATCAGTCTCCAGTGCTAAATGTTTCCCTGTGGGCGTTCAAAATGGGTGCTCCCAGTATTGTCTGGTCAGTGCACCCTCCCTGCTGTCAAAGAGTTACGGGACCTTGGTGTGTGGTTCGCCTCTTATTTAAAATCATCACTCTACTGTCAAAAGACGTGTGTCCTGGCATATAGACGCTCAGCATTGGTAATTAAATGTTTCACTTCTGGAAGTCTGCTCACTAAAGTTTGTGCCCTTCAGGTGTTTGTAAGACCACTCTTGGAATATGCCACCCCACTTTGATCTCCGTACTTAGTTAAGGACAATGACCTTCCAGAAACTATACTAAAGTTTAAGGACATTGACCTTCACTAAAGGCATTGTCGGCTTACGGGACTTAAAGTATTCCGATGGCCTTAAGGATACTGGCCTTGAACTCCTTGAACTACGTAGAATTAGACATGATCTTACGTTAACTTTTAAGCTCTTACGCCAGTGGCGTATTCACCATAGAGTCAGACTGGCAGGTGCCGGGGGCCCACCTGTGTTGCGGGCCCCGGCCCATCTCAAATGCAAGCAAAGTTGCAAATTTGAAATTTTAACATATCTGTGCACAGACAGCATGTATTCCCACCCTGGGACTTAACGAGTAGGAAACCGAGAAAGCGGACTGTATCCTCTACAAATACACGATAGACTAAGCTACCCAAAATAGGACTAACCTACCCAAAATAGGACTAATAGGACTAAGCTACCCAAAATTGGAGCAAAAATACCCCAAAATAGTTTGAAAGGTACCCAAAATTGTCTGTCAAATTCCTCCTGACTTCACAGACTTGTGTTTGTGAACTTGAAACCTCTTAATATTTATTTACTGGTGTGATTTTGGGAAGGAAGGCTCTGTGAAATTTTTTATTTCGTGTTTTGAATGTGTTAAGAGCCACACACACTTGTGCCCACCAGTAACTACGTTAAAAAAGGCCCTATCCCCCCCCCCCCACTGCACAGTCCCACACCCAGGTTGATAATTTTTTCTACTACCTTGAAAATGTGTGTCTCTACATTCAAAATTCCAAAAAATTTTCTCAGACCTTTCTGCCTTTCTTCCCCAAAACACTCCACTCCTTGCACTTGTGCCCACGACACAATACAAAGTTGCTCACCAGTGAGTGAACTGAACTAAATTGCCTCAAACAATTGCTGAAAATGCTGGGTCCAAAGGTAAGCATTTTGCCTAATTTTAATGTGGATTTTCAAAAAATTTCTCAACTTCTGAGGGTATCCCCCCAGATTTCCCCAACTCTAGGCTGCACTACAATCAATGTCTCCGCCCCCCCCATGTAAGGGCCCGCGTGTAGTACAGTGCCAGGGGCCGACCCTAGTCTGTACACGCCACTGCCTTACACAGTATTACTGCTGTTTGCCCCCCTCTTTTTTTATTTAGTATCTGGTCCAGCACGTACACAAGGTCATGATTGGAACTTGGTGGCACAGGAATCATGCTTGGACTGCCTCCGACTCTTCTTTTCGGTACGTGTGGTGAATGTAAAGAATTCACTTCGCGCAACAACCGTGAGCCAGCCCACAGTGAAGGGTTTCTGTAGTCATCCAAGAGTGGAGGATATGGTGCCATTTTTAAAGCGTTCCCTGTCTTTGATCACATTGTCCCACATCGTCCCTTGAATTGACTGTTATGCCCTTTAACTCTACCTTATATTTTAATTAGGCTCGGTATCAGAGGTTCACAACCCTTCCGTTGTTCTGCCATAGTAACTGTGTGAAATCGTATTGTTAAAATTAAATGTGTTTTGTGGGGAATCATCGAATGGAAGTCATCGAGGTGTGAGACGGGTACATGTAATGTTTAGACAGGTCATCTTGACAGGTTAGACCGTTCTTTAACGGCCAACCAGTTAGTAGTGTTTAAAAGGCGCCCGATAAATCACGTGTCGGCCGACTTGTAACAATGATTTTGCTGATAACAATGCTTTTAAGCAATGCTTTGATAAGTTGATTTAGGATTTATTTATTCGGGGTCTTCTGAACCACAATGGGTCTTCTGCCGCAAAAACAAAATAAAATAACCAGTATACCAACTACAACTAAGAGATTATTTTTACTAACTAGTTGGCAAAACGCCCTGAGCCCTGGAAAAGTTCACCATGCATACCGTAACTACCTCTATGCCCCACATCGTCCCTTGGAACCTTGCTGAATACGTGGCCCCATGCGGATAGAGGTAGTTACGGTAGCCTAATTTACTTTGTGTGTTTTATGGGGCTTATTTTACAAATAAATTGTACTGCATTAAAGCTTAGGTTACGTTCAGGTTGAATTAAACGAAATAAAAGTGCCTAACGTGGTTGCCTTGAAAAAAAAATTTTTGGCCCACTCTGTTTCCAGATGTGCCTTCTGTCCTGCCCCCCAGACAATTCAGTCCTGACGCCGTCAGTGAATGCAGAGGGGTGGGCTCAGACCTGGATTGAAGCAGTACTTCCAACATATGTTGCTACTTCTCATTGAACTTCTCATAAAAACTAAATTTTCGAAATTTTTAAAAAGTCATGGCTTACAGCTAGTGCAATGCTTACCACACGACGTTAAAAACGTATACGTCCAAGCGAGAAAGATGGCCACAAAATTCAGCCACCATCTTTTAGCGACCATCTTGAAAGCGCTGTCTTTAACTTCTGCCGTTGTTCAATAAATTCTTGCAACACTTGTGTGGTCCGCTGTCTTCGATCAAATTTTCTACGAGACGAGGTGATTAGTGGGTGTGGCAAACAACATGGCTTGTTGTTTCTAAGGAAACAGAAAACACAAGGCAGATAAAACTGCCGCACCATTTTTGTTCTTTTCCTTTACATTAACCCATTGATGACCACGACGAATGCCTGACATAAGAATGAAACCACAAATAATAAAATCACTGTTCCAACTGAGCTGTTAGGCCGGAAAAGGAGGATACGATAGGTTAATTGTTGATTCCTTCTCTATAAAGCGATGAACCTATACCACGCGCCATGGCTGTTTGCTGTGACGTGCATATCACGTGACTGGGCTAGTCCATTCAGACGGCCAAACAGCCGTTGTTTTCGTTCGTCATTGGCTAACTCATGGTGACGTCATGGCAAACAGCCATTGCGCATGGTTATACGTGAAGATATTGCTTATCATAAGTAGCTTTCCATGAGTTCACCAAATTGCAGCTATAGTGTGACGAGGTAAAGCATTCTATTAACGAATTACTCTTTGAACACAAAAAAAATTGGCACGGCACAATTTATGATAATTTTGGCCTGGATTTTCATATAGTTTCCTCGGCGGTGGAACACAAGCTTAACTTTTTGTCGCACTCCCAGCCGTAGCCCTGGCGCCAGAAGGACAGAGGGATAATTTTGCTAGGTAAATCGCATCGAAAATTCCTAGGTTCTTTTGCATGCCAAAATTGACTTCACAGAGCCTTTCTTTTTACCGAAAATGCCACGGGTGGCTGAGACCGGACTCGAGCCCGAGACCTCTAGCACATGAGACGGTTATGCTAACCATCAGGCCACCTTGCGCTGGTGAATCCCAAGCAGGTGAAGAAATCTTTAAGTACACCTTTTTTTCCAATCCATGACGGATTTCAAAGGTTTACAAGCGTTAGCCCCTGACATGTTTTTCTTCAAGGGATTGTGCATACATCTGGAAAGCTTGAGTTGTTCTTCATATGGGAATTCTTGAACCCCACGGTCCATCTTTGCGGCTCGTGCTGTTAACCGTCTAGTTCTTCAAAAAGGTGCCTATGCTTGAACACAGTTTTCAAGGAGAATAAATGGAGTGGAAAGGGCTCCTTAGGACACCATTACTTAAGAATCAAAAACCTCGTTAGATCATAGCTAGCGTATCAGTTTTCTGGTGCAACTTGTTCGTCCATTTCCGACACCTTGCGATCAACCGTTGAGACGACAACCACGGTGCTGGCGGACGCTGATGAATCAAGTGACTTGCCAACTAAGGAGTTCCCAGGGTTATCTTTCCCATTGTGAATAAGCTCATTTCTTGAAGTTGAAATCCAGTTTGTTGTCTTAATCAGCAAGTGACTTGCTACTTATAAGGAGTTTCCAAGATAATCTTTTCCATTGTGAATAAGCACGTTTCATGAAGTTGAAATCCAGTTTGTTGCCTTAATCAGCTAGTGACTTGCCACCTAAGGAGTTTCCAAGATAATCTTTTCCATTGTGAATAAGCACGTTTCATGAAGTTGAAATCCAGTTTGTTGCCTTAATCAGTTAGTGACTTGCCACCTAAGGAGTTTCCATGATAATCTTTTCCATTGTGAATTAGGTGTGGTGACCTAACCTGACCTGATTCAGACCCACCATCCCCAAGTAAGCAACAGATTAAAATAAATTGATTTTTTTCTTCTTGCGGAATTATCGAAAGTGATTACCACTGTTTCTACGAATAATATTTTTAGTTTCTTTGGTATATCCAAAGAATAATAAGAATAACAATAATACTAAACAAAGTTATTAATTTTTTTAATAGAGCCAGACTTAACTACTACTAAATTGATTTATTTAAGCTTAATGAGAAAAAGATTTCTGTTTTATTATATTTCCATGCATTGCTATTTTTTAACAGTTGGTGAGAAACGGGTTTTGCAATCCAACCCAGCAGCAAGGTTCAGATCTTAAATCACAACTAATTATATCTGGCGAGAGAATATGGGTTTAGATCCATTTAAGACAAGCAAATCCATCTTTTTACTGTTGTAGAATTAATATCTGTTCGTTGCAGTGGCTCATCGATTCAAGGAGTGGCGGGGGGGGGGGGAAACTCACATTTGATTTAAGTGAACAAGTAAAGCAATTTGATGCAATTAAAAAATTCGGTAAATGGGCGTTTCAAAAGCACTAGAATTGCTGAAAATAATTTGGCTTACAGGGATGTGAGCGAGGGGGGGGGGGCGTAGCTTATACAGTAGCTGATTTTTCTTCGATCTTATTTAAATTTATATTTCTCTCCCTGCTCATGATCACTGGGTCAATCCACGTTCATCCCAATCCGACTGTAGCATCAGGTAAAGCTAGGTCTACCCAGCTCGTTGGGTCAAGGAATGCGGCCAGCTCACTGGGTCGATCCAGATCACCCGGTCTGGCCGGATCACGGATCAATACGAGTTACTGGGTTCCCGGATCAACCTATTTTCGGGTCACCAGGTAAAAATAAGTGACCCGATCCTACTCTGTTTTGAAGAAAACAGAAAAGTTCACTGTCGTTGTCAGTGAAATCTTCTTGAACAATTTTCAGTCATTGGAGATGAAGGACTATAAACTATACCTCGGGAAAACCATTGATATACATTAAAATTAAGAGAGGGTCTAGCACTGACCCCTATGGAACTTCGCAAGTAATTCTGGTCCAGTGGGACACGCTGAGGGGTACAAACCATTCCCTCTCTTAAAGCAGTCACTATAGTGTCCGCGGCCCATCTTGAGTTCGCCCGAGAATGAACACAAATAATCGATTGTGAATAATCGATTACGTACGTAATGCCTTGTTGATATCCAAAGTAGTTACAAAAACAATGGCGGCCGTCGATTAAAGCCGCCCCCTCCAGGAAGACGTAATCCAACCGATCACAAAATACGTACAGGACTCAAGATACGCCGCGCACACAATATGACTAATTATGCAAAGACTATCTCTACAGTCCGAGTTACACACTTCCTTCTTGACAGAGCATCTGCCACCTCATCTTTATGGTCAAGTAAATATGCTCCCGTCGTAGCACCGGGGATTACAGTGCAAGACGATTACAGTGCCATCAGACAATTTAGGGTGGAATGAAAAAATAAAATTTTCGAAATTCGAAATGTCATAGTGGGAAAAAATTGCCCTTTAGCATCACTACCACACTCAAAAAAAATGTCACAGCTCTGACGTCACGTCTTGAGGTGCGATAAATGCCTGCACATTAACATGATTGTATGGGTGGAATGGCGAAAAGGGCAAAAATGATGATTTGATTGGTTTAAAATTTGATTTTAAACGTAAAAGGAAACCACAATTTCGGGAATTTTTTTTCCAAATGAGTAATAATTAGGTTATGGGCCAAAACAGGCTAAAATGGCTATTGTGGCCTATCTTTGACGTTAAATTAACCCATAGTTTTGAGAATAAAAAATTAAATTCCTTTTAATCACACCGTTGTTTACATGGTTTCTGAGAATATCAAATGAAATAATGTTAAAATTAAATTTTAAAGCCATCAAATCATCATTTTTGACTTTTTCGCCATTTCCCCTTTACTTTACGTCGAACTCACTTTAGGAGAAACGTCGTTACAGGAGAAGGCGGTTACACGGACATTTAAGTTGGAGTTAGTTAAAACGACACGGTAGTTCCTGGTAAGTCGATGCAGCCTTGCATTTATCCAATCCCCCATCAACCAAACCCCTCTCTATTGCCGTGTCCCCATTCAACTTGCTGGGCTTTCGACTTCGTTTTAAGGAACTGACAGGTTGCCGGCCTAGCTTCGTGACGTTTACGCGCACTCGTTTCAACCAATCAAAGGACGGCAGTCCTTAGAGTGACGAAGAAAATTGATAAACGTAGGTTGTTAAAGAGCTTCAACTCTCGACGTGATTTAAGATAAAGCGACTCTGAAGTTGCTTTGGGTGGTTACACGGACGTCTTTAAACCGCTCTAAGCATTACGTCGACGTAGGTAACTATACTTAAGGTAAAGCAGCATTAGAAACCTCCGTGTAACTTCGATCTAAGTAGGGGAAGTGGTAAAACACAGGAGTCGCAAGAACTTAAAAGGCAATTTTGACATGCATTTTGACATTCATGATTGACTTTTGGATCACTTACACAATAACTAAACACGAGAATTGCGGTGAGAATATGCTACGTACGTCCAATACAACAATTTAATTACTGCATCACCAAAACACGACACGGAGACCGCCATTGTTTTGCTGGAAAGCGCAGAAATTAATGCCGACAGACGTACCTTCCGATTTCGACTCGTAGCCGAATGAGATACACTGTGAAAACTATCAATGTGTACTTTCTCAGCCTCCACACGAATTGTGTACTGAGAGTACATAATTTGTGCACCCGTAGTACACAACCTGTGACGAGAATGTGTACTCTCGGTGCACAGACTGTGTACTGCCAGTATACAACTCGTGTGGAGGCTGATAAAGTACACATTCATGAGAGCGTAGCTTTAGAGTGTAGCTGTATTGGCTGTGAGAGCTCAAGCGTCTGACGGCCTTAGCTGGCCGACAGTTGTAGTGGCCAGCCAAGGCCGTCGGACGCTTGAGCTCTCACAGCCAATAGAGCTATCTCAATCGGCTGCGAGTCGAAAATGAAAAGTGACATCTGTCGGCATTAATTTCTGCGCGTTCCAGCAAAACAATGGCGGTCTCCGTGTCGTGTTTTGGTGATGCAATAATTAAATTGTTGTATTTCACGTACGTAACATATTCTTAACGCAGTTCTTGTGTTTAGTTATTGTGTAAGTGATCCAAAAGTAAAGCATGCATGTCAAAATCGATGTAATTGCCCTTTAAGCAAGGTATTAACAGGGAAATGGCCATGACTGTTTTAGGGAGTGAATTCCAAACATTCACAACGCGGTTTGGAAAAAAAAATATTTTCAACAGTCCAGTTTCGACCGTTCAGCTTTTCGTCATGTAAAGTTACAAACAAAAAACCAACAACGAACTACGAAACAATATAAAAATAAAAAATAAAAAAATTAAATATTTATCTGTCTAAAACGGATCCCCTCCAACTTTTTTAGCCGGTTAAAGTCTTGATGTCCGATCCAATTTAATCCCACCCATTCAGAAATCACACGTTAGATGAAATTGAAACTTCCGCAGCTTTCAAACTTTGCCATTAACGCTTGAACTATTCCTCGTTGGAGTTAAATTGGACGTAACATCACGACTTTAAATGGCGAAAAAACTTGGCGGGAATCCTAAACAAGTTTTGCTTCGTAAGAAACGACAGAGGGTATAGCTGACGTAGTGAAAAAATTACGGTTTCTGACAGCAGAATTATTGTTTTATTTTAGGTAATCTTAGTACAGTAACGTTATTATTTGACAACTACATTTTCAGGGTCATAACTACAAATTGTTATCACAAACAAGTAATAATTTCGAAAAATTGATGAAAACTTCAAACGTTGTATGCACAAACTGCAACTGAGAATTTGTGAGTTTAACTTTAATGCAAACAGCAGTTTGGAGCTTATATACGTTTTTGGGAGTCGTATACTCTGTGACCTTTACGTTGTAGCATGGCAATCCTTCATTTTTGGATTATTTTGAAAATCGGCATATTCTCTCTTTGAATCTTCGCAATTCTGAAAATAAATAATTATTATCAACATGTTTTTCTGCAAAAAAAAATTGCTGCCGTTGCTACATTTCATTTGAAGTTTAAAACTACAATTACTTAAAGTGGCACTATCACCGATTGAAAGTAGCTAGAATCTTGCAACATCTAGCATATCTAGTACCATCTAGCACTTGCTTGCATTAAAGGAAGGAATGCACAATGTCATTACTTTTTACGAAACAAACAAGCCATCAGCATTCTGAATTATTTGGTGAAAATTTGGTATGTCCTTGTGCACCTGGGAGCAAGCTGTACACGTTAACAACATCACTGCAGCTGGATGGCGCCGCGGTATTTGCGAACGGTTTTCAATCGGTGATAGTGCCACTTTAAAACATAAAGTCTCATCTTTCAAGTCTGCAAAGCTTACAATCTGCAAATCTGCAAAAGCTTACAATCGATCCAGTCTGTTACCGCTTCAATATTGACACCATCGCCTTGCAGCGCTCTAGTGTGGCAAATTTTGGTGCTACTAATTGTAGTGGCAAAGCCAAAAAACAACGATCAATTATTTTTTTAAGTCCGGGAGGGGAGCCATAAAGCTTTCGTCCCAGTCGTACTTGTTCCTCTGAGATAGAAATCGCTGTGGGGTTTGGCCTCCTCGTTTGTTAGCAGAGATAATGAAACAAGATTGTCTTGCGTGCTACTGATGAATCCAAGAATCCATGATGGCAAGTCCACGATCCTATGCGTAATATCTTATCTGAGATGATATATCTTGTCTTTTTGACGGTAGGAAGCTACGCGATATCTAGCAAATGGTCGACAACAGCGTCTCACCATAACTTATGAACACAGCATATGGCACTCGGACATTGTTAAAACCACCGTAAGCTAAAACTGAATTTGCGTATATTCAACTAATCAATTTACAATTTATACCAGTTTATTGTCGTACCCGGCTTCACCCGGGTTTTTGTTTCGCCCAAAGTTGTTTCCCAGTTTTCGCTTGGTGTTGCCTGAACATTCACTGCAGCGAGTAATTATTTTTCCTGAACTACTTCCCTTTTCCTCCCATGCTCTCCCTCCCCTCTCCCCTTTTCCTACCATTCCCTGTCCACTCCCACTTTTCTCCGTTACCCTCTCCCCTCCCGTTTTCTAACCGGTCCCTCTTGCTCCCGCGATTTTGTTTCGCCCGTGGTTGTTTCCCAGTTTTCGATTAGTGCTGTCTGAACATTCACTGCGACGTGTAATTTTCTCTTGTAATATTACTCCCCTTTTCCTCCCA